>DF358018.1:78695-115340 GCA_000787875.1 Solanum virginianum
CTCATCGGAATTAATGGCTAACAAAAACATGGATTATGTTATTCTATGTGCCTCATAATCCATATTGATTGAGTTGTGAACGAATTGAGTCTTCCATGAATGTTTCTTAAAAAAAAAAATTTAAATCCTATTGTATTCTTATATAATGTTGCATGAATGATCGTTTTTATGAATTAAACACTTGAAATAAATGATTTTATTTTTTTTACATGAACCCTAGAATGAATTTTTATTATTTTACATGTTGCATTTAAATGGATATGCATGAGAATGATTTAAGCATGAAGAGTTTATAGAATTCTTAAATGTTTTAACTCTACTTTTTGTACCTGAATACTATGATGTTGGAATAATGGATGATAGAGAGTCTTTATGAGTCATGAACAAATCCGAAAAGAATGTTCATAATCAAAGAGTTGATAGTTGATGTGATGAATTGAGATGACAAATATCCATTGAGACTAGTTGAATTAGTAATCATAGGATTGATATCTCATGAGCATGTTGAGTCTTGCGAGGAATATTGAGCACCAAATTGAGTACAAGTAAGTCTAACTTGAACTCAATAACTACGCGACTAGTGTAGGAGGGGATTGGACCTCAAAATCGAATATTTCCCTATTGTCTCAAAAAAAGGACTTGATGTATTTGATTGTGGATCCACTGATGGGATGTCCTTTACCCTAGCAAGGTATTGGACTTGATGTTATTTTGGCTAGTTTCTTTCACACTAATTTTTTCCGTTGAAATGATAGATTAGTTGACATTTGACCCTATACTGTTATTTAGATTATTATCTTTTATTGAACTATTCTTGATTGTTGATGTCTTGCACTGTTAGATTGTAATCGAACGAATGTGATGAGGCTGAGTGGTTCACTTGGGGACTAACAATAGTCTTGAGTGTCGGCCACGATAAGGGTACCCTCCTCGGATGTCACACTAAGTTGTTAAATATTGTAGTAATTGTTATATTCCGAAGACTTTAAGAGTTAAAATAACTTTTTAAATTTACTTATCTGATAATCTAATTAATTTGAGCTTTAAATATCTAACATAATATTTTTTACAAAATTAATAATAAAACATGATTAATTCAAATTAAAATAAACTAGATAAATTAAGAAATAAAATAACAACAAATTTGATTGCCTATAAACATTTTTGAAAATATATGCATGATAATTACTTTATACTACTACTAACAAGAAAGATTGACAACAAATTATCAGGAAAATTTCAATTAATTCGGACAATTAATACATAATTATTTATATTCACACTCGCTTCTCACTGGAAAACGCCATTAATATTTTACGTCAGATTTGTTGAGCTCTCTTGTTCATCTCTTCCCAGGTATGTATGTATGTATCTCCTCCATATTTTCGGTTTACTATCTGGCGTTCTTAGTTTAATCTGTTGAATTTATTTCTTCCCTGAGCGATTTGGCGTCTTTGGATGTATATGTCTTCGTATTTGAGCTTCGTTTATCTCATGCATGATGTATCCTTGTGTGTTTGAACTGAATTTGGGGCTTTTTGCTTCTTTCGGAGATTTGTACTTTTGAGACCCTTATTTTTTTTTTGGGTCTAAAGCCAAATTTATATGCATAGTGACATTTTGAAGCGAAATAGTTTAGCATCAAACGTGATATTATGCTAGGTCATTTGATTAGGAAATGATGGCAGTTCTATTCAATTACAGGTTGATGCAGCAACATTAAAATCAAATAAACATAATTGGCCAAAATAGAGCAAGTTCTATCACGTGGGTCATGCCTTACAATCTCTTGTAGTGTAATTATATGTTTTTTCTTTTTCTCTTTTTGGCATTTTTCTTGGATTGGTGCATAAATGCGAGGTAAGGTTGCGTACAATTGACCGTTGTTGTTGGGTCCTTCCTCGGATCTTGCACATAGTGGGGGCTTTAATGCACTGAGCTTTACATTTCTTCCCACTTGTGGGATTTCACTGGGTATGTTGTTGTTGTTTTGTAAATAGTTTCCTCTGCTGCAGGAGCGTCTGTGGTGGTCAGTTATCATGGGTGAACCAGGAAAACATAGAATCTTAATGGTCTCAGATTTTTTCTACCCCAATTTTGGTGGTGTGGAGAATCATATATACTATCTATCACAATGCTTGATTAAAGAAGGCCACAAGGTCAGTAACCACATTCCCCTGTCTTTAAGGGTTCTTGATTGAATAGGATTGATAAGAGATTAATTGTTGATTGTATACTTTGTCTACCTGGAAGGGACTTAGTTTTGATATGCAAAAGTAAAAAATTGTCAAAAGAGAGTGATCGAGAGAGATATAAGAGTTTGTTTTGTTATAATCAGATACTTTTTTATGTTGTTCCTTTGTATAAATTTCAGGTGGTAGTTGTGACTCATGCTTATCAGAATCGTTCTGGAGTAAGATATATGACAAATGGCCTGAAAATTTATTATGTCCCATGGAAGCCGTTTCTCATGCAAAACACATTGCCAACCTTCTTTGGAACACTTTCAATTACGAGGACAATTCTAATTAGGGAAAAGATATCGCTGGTACATGGACATCAAGCCTTCTCAACCTTATGTCATGAAGCTCTAATGCATGCTCGCACTATGGGTTACAAAGTTGTATTCACGGATCATTCTCTCTATGGGTTTTCAGATGTTGGAAGTATTCACATGAATAAGGTGCTACAGTTTACTCTAGCCGATGTAACTCAGGCTATATGTGTTTCTCACACAAGCAAAGAGAATACAGTTTTAAGGTCTGGTCTGCCACCTGAAAAGGTTTATGTTATTCCAAATGCTGTGGACACGGCCATGTTTACACCTGCTCCAGAGCGACTCAGCAGAGATGAAATTGTTATTGTTGTGCTAAGTAGGTTAGTTTATAGGAAAGGAGCAGATTTACTCGTTGAAGTGATCCCTGAAGTATGCCGTTTGCATCCCAATGTAAGTGTTCTTCGTCATCATGGTCTTCTTTACCAAACTAGTCTACGGAATAAAACCTTGTTTATGAATTCTGAACTTTGCAACCCATGTGGATGCATTTCTAAGGTTCGCTTCATTATTGGAGGAGATGGACCCAAACGAGTGCGTCTGGAAGAAATGAGGGAAAAACACTCTCTTCAGGACCGCGTTGATATGTTGGGGGCTGTCCCTCATGCTAAAGTACAGTCTGTACTAATAACTGGTCATATATTTTTGAACAGGTGTGATACCTTCAGGTGTTGTCGTGTACACCCTACACTTATATCATTTTATTCTTTGAAGTTCCTCTATTTAACATGTGTCTTAGTTTTCTTCTTAAAGCAATGCTATCTTGTCTGCTGGATTAGTTTTGACCGAAAAAAGAATGAGGCAGGTCTTTTATGCAATCATGAACTACATATTTCATCTTATTTGCTCAAACTCGCATTCATTTTGTTGCTTGACTTGATGAATCTGTTCTGTTTTTTTTTCTTAAATTCTTGAAAGCTTCTCCCTTTTTTGTTCGTTGGAATGTTTAGATGCTTTTCGTTCAATATTTTTCTTTACATAGGCAGTAGCTCTTTTGATTGGTGCTTTTCCAAAATGTCAATAAGATAAATTACCAGACAAGAATCTGTTGGGCATTGGCCAGTGGAAACCACCTCTTCCCTTTTCTTTTTGAACAAAAGACTTTGCCATGCAAAGTTTTTCCTTGTCTTGATACACAGTATATGATGCTAGGTGCTTATTTCATACACCAAGTCTATGTTACTCCACTGAACTGTGATAATTGTTTTTACTGCAAAGTTCCCCTTATTTGGTTCACAAAACATGTTGCTTAATTCTTCATAGGTTTTTTATAATCATTTATTACGGCGGTGTCTAAGCCACCTTGTACACACCTTGACTTATCCACCAGGTTTATGCTACTTATGACCGACGTAGATATCGGGTAATTGTGTCTACCAAGGTGGGGATGGATGATTAGAAATCAACCTTTTTTGCCTATGCTAGGATTTGAACCCTGATCTCCCATGATCCATCGCAGCTTCATTGACCGCTAGCCACACCTTGGTTTCAGCAGTCTGTAATAATTTACTGAAATGTGATGCTTAGTTGTTCTTTACCTATTTGTTGAATAGCTTTAATTGGATTTCTTCAATAAGTAAGCTTTTACAAAGATAAATGCCACCGGCCAATAGGAAAAGTAAGTGAAGAATTCAAACATCTTGAAGTGAAGAATTCAAACATCTTGAAGTGAAAGGAGTCCAGTTGGACAATCCATTATGGAAGTGTTACTCTCATTAAGATCACGTACTCGATTTTGCATCCTCCTTGGTCTCTTTTTTTCCTCAGAAAAAAGAAGCAACATTGAGTATGTGAGCTTAATAAGATAGAGGAATCAACTATGTGACTTAGTTATTAAAAAAAAATTCACATAGTTTATATTCAGCTGCAAATGTGAGATTGAAGTATATCAAACCATGAATGCTGTGTGGCTTGTTAGAACTTGTCACAGCTGATAAGCTAAATTAGATTCATCGGTTTCAACCTTCCTTCCAGAATCATCAAAAATAATAAAGAAAACCAGTTTTCCACCTTCCCCTTTCTAATCCTCATTTATGATCCTGTTTCTTGCATTACTGTGCCAGTTCTTTAACAGAAGCATTTTGCATCGCTATATTGGAAGCTGCAAGTTGCGGATTATTAACAGTCAGCACACGTGTAGGAGGTGTTCCAGAGGCATGTCCATGATTCATTTCTCTTTGTTTGACTAGTTTACTCATTGCCTCTACTTCTGTTCGTTGTTAGTTATCATGTTTTGTACCCCCTGTCCAGGTTCTTCCAGATGATATGGTTGTTCTGGCTGCGCCAGATCCTACAACTATGGTCCACGCAATCACAAGGGCTATATATATGCTTCCTCAGATCGATCCACAAGATATGCACAATCGTGTAAGTACAACAGTTCCTTTTGCTTAACCTTTTTCTTCAACTTTTCTTTTTGAGTGAGATAGCAAGGGTTGTTTAGTTTCATCTCTCTTGAGATGTATAAATAATCTTGTATCTTGGGTGAGATCAAAAGGAAATTGAGGTTAAGCTCAATCTTTCATGGATGTCTTCCACTCTTGACCAAAGTAAAAATCTCGGGCCCATTCGCATGCGGGACCCCTCACTCAAAGTCCCCACATATCCATCACCTTTTCTGCTGGCTGTGGCTTCTTTATCTTCTGCAAAAGCTGGTCCTGGGCATATGTCCTTCTCCTCTGAGAATCTTACGGTGACGGGAGCTTAGCACCACACCAGAATGGTGTAAGTGAAGCCATCACACATTACTTCTACTTCTCTGGGATCGCCTCGGATTTTGATTCAGGCCCAGTGAAGGTGGTTCTAGAGAGAAGTCTCCTCCTCTGTCTCGATAAACCTCCACATAGGTTGCCGATCTATTTGAAAACCTTCTGCAACCATAAATTCATAGGTAAATCCTGCAGTCTGATATTCTGATCCATACCCAATCTCTCCTTATCTATACCGGCCAGCAATTAGTTGTTGGTTTCCAACATTCGAGCTCGAACTTCAGCTTCTGCCATATCCATTGACCTGTTAAGACATGTTCTGCTACTACTTTTGATGGGAGTTCAAACATGAAATGACCGTCATGGAATACACTTTGACTTCTATTATTAATTTCCAAAAATTATTAGCCCGTCTTCTTACATTGTTCAGACTGGGGTTCCATTTGCTTGGCTTTGGAATTTTCCTGGGGGTTCAAGCTGATGTATCTCCCACTTTCATTTTATTTGAGAGTGCAACAAAAATCTGCAAAATGGTCCTTCATGTTCCACCTCTTTCCTGTCCTTCCCTGTGCTTTTGAGGCTTCAATAAATACTGCAACTAACCATTTCAGGACTTTAATGCTAACTTTCACTCTTCTGATCAGGTTTCAACTGCTTTCCACCAATTCGACTAACTTGTGACTTCATCTTTACATCTCATCCACGTTGGCGGAGGAAATAGATTGTTGTCTCCTAATATGATTTTGGGTCATTCTCACCTCTTGAGCTAGCTTTTTGAGTTTAGTTAGGTACATAATCTGTCTGAGCAGTTCTGATTCCTTGTTTACCCAATTTTGGGCCCCCACATTATGTTGTCTGTGCTCTAGATGTCCAATTTCCTGGGAGTGGGGGGGTGTGTGTGCAGATGTCAAGGGTTCCATATTGGTGGAAGTATTGGGGATGTCTCCTTTTATAGTCTTGGCAATCCTCACCACGAGCTGGTCTTTTGGGTTGAGCTAGACCCAAAATCCATTTCAATCGGTGGGTTCATCCTATGGCAGAATTTATGATAAAAAATTGCAGGGAGCTGGTTCGGGGTACAGTTTTAAACTATAATGTGAAAAAGTGGTCCCAAGGGTTTTTTTTTTTAGAATTATGGCGATCATATCAGTTACTGACATTTGGTTTCTATTGTCAGGTGAAAAAACTTTATAGTTGGCATGATGTAGCCAGGAGGACAGAAATTGTTTACAACCGTGCTTTGAAATGCTCCAATCCACCTTTGCTAGATCGATTGTCAAGGTATGCTACTTCTCTGAAGGAAAAAATGGTTTGTCAAGGTATTTCATTACCCTAGAGAAAGAAACTGAGAACAGATAAAATCAAATAGTTATGCTATTTCTCTTTTAGTAGTGAAAGATCCTCTTGTTATTGTATAGAATCTTAAATAGATATTGCTTGAGCAGAAAACTGTTGGCATTGAGTTTTTCTTTTTTGTGCGTAATTTGTGGTACAAGTAAGATCAGATAATTGTTAGCAAGTAAAAGTTCTCTGGATTCTTTTATCCTCCTTTCGATGTCTTAGATTGTGCATGAAAGGGTACACTAGGTTTACATGACAACTTCTAGGCCTTCAAGCAGCTGAACATGATTGTTTGTTCCTTTGGTGCCCCCCAGACCGTGGGGAAGAATTCATCCTAGATTCAGTGCTCAACCTTGTAGGTCTTCAGGCAGTTGAACATTCATTTTGGGTTGTCATCTGTGTCGTTTATTAAGCAGTTATTGGCCATAGAGAGTTTGCACATGAATAAATGTTTCTTGCTGTTGATTAAACCTCCAAGTTAATTTTCCAGGTACCTTACTTGTGGCACTTGGGCCGGGAAATTATTTTGCATAGTTATGATAGTAAATTTTTTGCTCTGGCGTCTCTTGCAACTATGGCAAGTATGTTCCCCACTCTAATGTACTGGCAAATTCATTGGTTTCCTATTTCAATTTCTTTTTTCCTAATAGACCTACCATAATTCTTTTTGATAACTATAAGCCTGACAAGGACATTGAGGTGGTACCTGACATTCAACTTCCAAAGTCCCAACATGAGGAAACACCATTTGGTTCCAGGACTGAAGAAAGCTTATGATTCCAGTGCTTTACCATCAGTGCGGCTCAGGGTCATTTACTATTAAACCGACGTGAATTAGGATTCAGGTAAAATGTTTTACATAGTATATCTTTCTTGAGCTATTTCTCTAATCAATTCATTTACCCGAACTAATTGACCCTTCATTCACATCACCAAAAATTCTGAAACTTGAATTTTAAATCCGACTTTCATATTTCTGTGTTAGACAAACAACAACAGGTTACATTGGAGAAAGTGGTTCAGAATGGTTTGGATCTTGGGTTTGATAGCACCAAGAAGGATTCTCGAAGCTATAGCAGCCTATGGTATGTTCAATTGGTTCTTATTTGGCGCGGCAGCACCAGTTCTTGCATTGCAACAGCCGAGACTTTCCCCAAGCAAGAACAGATCAAACTCATTAACATAGCCACTGGGGATGATGCCACCGACCAAAAGTTGTTAACTACACAACCTCTGAGTCATTGTAGGTTTCTTGTCATATGTTTGTTTTATCAATATCTGCCAGTTTCGTGGCAATGCTGGTTTGACATCTATAGGAGTTGTTCTGTATATGTGCTTGGGCTTGGAGTTTGATTGTGTTATGAAGAACAAAAAATTTGCCTGTACTAATTTTCTCGTGAATTTCTGTTGAATCATGTTACTTCTATTAACTGGCAATCTTATTTATTGTCCTTGACTTAATGATTTTGAAGAGGACGGTATTAATTAATAAAAATAAAATGGTAAATTTATTACATCAATAATTATTTTTTTAATAAATATATCAAAGTTAAAAGCGAACGAAAGGAATAGAACATTAGTCCAAGTTGAAGAGTGAGAAGGCTACAGACCGTCAAGTTTTTTCTATTTTTCACTCTTTATCTTATTCTTCCAATATTTTTATACTGACACTAGGAAAAGAATTTTATCTCATTAGTTGGTGAATCCAACCTCTTATACATTTTTTCACAAATTTTGGGAAAATAGGCTTCGTGAGAATCAAAGGGAAAAAATCCACAATAAAAAATTGTATGTAATTGGTTTTGCTTTATCTTATTCTTCCAAATCACAATTGGCAGTATTTGTGTGTAAAATTTTTTTACTTCATTGATCAGTGAAGGGCAAGTCTAGTGCACTAAATGTTTGTCATGCACAGAGTCTCGAAAAGGTTCGACTAGGCAGTAGTTCGTGAAAGGATCCGACCACGAGGGTCTATCATATGCAATCTTATCTTACATTTCTATCAAAGACTTATTTTCAAAACTTTGAACTCGTAATCTTCCGATCACGTAGCAATAATTTTACCAGTTATTTTGAGGCCCCCCTCTTTTTTCTTTTTTCATGAGACACAAAATAAGGGTATAAATGTCAATGACTCCCACAATTGTGTGACACAAAATTAATTTTTTCCTAGAAGAATCTATCAATCTTTCCTCATCTGCAACCCAAAAATTCCAATAGAAAATCAAGGAATTGATGTGGTGACTGTGGAGTTGGACGTGTCAAAAAAGCTCAAATATCTCCCAAGACTTCAACTCTTAAACCCTTCAAACGGTGCGTCAAAGTTCAATCAAATTTCTACTTTTTAAAAAAAATAAAAATTCTTGTATCAATTCATATTACGAAATCTGTAAATACCAGCAAGTGAATTCTGTTTATACACACTCTGAATTTTTTTTTTCAGATTACAGAATTTGAGATGAGGCTATTGAAGGTAGCTACTTGTAATTTGAACCAATGGGCTATGGATTTCGACTGCAATTTGAGTAACATTAAGCAATCTATTGCGGAGGCTAAAGCTGCTGGAGCTATGATCAGGCTAGGACCTGAGCTTGAAATCACTGGATATGGTTGTGAAGATCATTTCTTGGAACTCGATACTGTTGCTCATGCGTAAGTTTTTCATTTTTTTTTTTGGCTGAAATTGATAAATATGAAGCGTTTTCATCTATAAAAATGTAAACTTTACATGAAATTAGCTTAGATTAGAAAACAGATATCATGTGTATGTGTTTTTGTCTCAATTTCTGAGACGAGTTTCCCGGAAACAGCCTCTCTGTGAGGTAGTGGTAAGCTCTGTATATTTTACCTCTCCAGACCCGACTTGTGAGATTCCATTGGATACGTTGATGTTGTTGTTGTTTGTGTTTTTGTCTCAATGAACAGAATACTTTCACCTCAGTGAGGAAATCAAATTTACCATTTGAATAATTGAGTTCTTTTCCTTTATTTGTAATGTCTTTACAAACTTGCAGGTGGGACTGCTTAAAGGAATTACTGTTAGGTGATTGGACTGATGGTATATTATGTAGCTTTGGTATGCCTGTTATCAAAGATTCAGAGCGTTACAACTGTCAAGTGTTGTGCTTAAACAGAAAAATAATCATGATAAGGCCAAAGATGTGGCTAGCAAATGATGGCAACTATAGAGAACTCCGATGGTTTACGGCATGGAAACCAAAAGATCATCTTGAGGACTTCCATCTCCCAAGTGACGTTTCTGATGCTTTGTCTCAGACAACAGTTCCTTTTGGTTATGGTTATGTTCAGTTTCTAGACACGTATGTTGCTGTGCTTCCAGTCATTATTATACCTTCATAGTATCTGTTTTTTTTTTTTGCCTTCTGTCTCTCTTTCTCTTGCTTGTATTATGTTATCTTTTGAGTAGTTATATGAGACTTCTTTATTTTTGCGAAGAGAAAAATGGAAAAGGATAAAATTCTTGATTGCAATGTGCTCATCTACAAAAGGAAAATTGGAATAAGAGAAACGAAAACGAAAAATTCTCTGCCTAACTTAAATTCTTCTTTGTGGCCACATATCATGGGAGATTTCTGTTACATAGAACACATTCCTGAATTTATCAATCAAACAAATCATGCATGTATAATAATATATAAATTGTAGCTTATCGACTTTACCCACTATTTTATATGGTTTTAAGCTTCGCTGGGATGTTGTTTTCAGAGCTGTTGCAGCTGAAGTTTGTGAAGAACTTTTTACTCCTCAACCTCCTCATGCTGAGCTTGCATTGAATGGTGTTGAAGTGTTTATGAATGCAAGTGGAAGTCATCATCAATTACGAAAGCTTGATCTTCGCAATCGTGCTTTTATAAGTGCCACACATACTCGAGGGGGAGTTTACATGTACAGTAATCACCAAGGGTGCGATGGTGGTCGTCTCTATTATGGTAAAAAGCCTGTGTTTTGTCTTCGCAATAATATACCATATTAGTAATCTTATAAGCTGTATTTCTTAGCTTAGGTGATATGAAGATAATTGTTTTTAACTCACTTTGGAACCTGTTTTAGCAGTTTTATTATGAGTATTCATTATTCATTTACCTTTGGCAGATGGATGTTCTTGTGTTGTTGTAAATGGAGATATGGTAGCACAAGGTTCACAATTTTCTTTGAAGGATGTTGAAATGGTTTTTGCTCAAATTGATCTAGATGCGGTATGTTAGAATTTTGAACTCAACATCTAAAATGTTGTTATATAATATCATTAACTTGTTCCTCTTTTGCGAGTTGGTAAGTGGATGCCTAAGACTTTTTGCAGTTACCAAACTAATACCAACAAATTGGACCAGATTATGGTGTAAATTTTAATCTCACTCAACTTCGTAATCTGCATGTATTAATTGCTCGTCGATGTTTTTTAAGTACTGATTCCACATTGTTCTAGCTCAACTAATTTAAGGAAATCCATTACATTTTGATATGCCTGTGAATCTAGAGCCAAACCTTGATATGTGGAGTTTGTTTTATTGAACGAAATAACATAATTGTGTGAAATCTTTTGCTGCTGAAATCTCTGATGTTTTGTTAGTTTTCCATTTTGTTAAATGACAATGTTTCTTACTTCCCCTTATGTACCAGGTTGCGAGTCTCAGATCATCTATCAGCAGCTTTCAGGAGCAAGCAAGTTGTAAAGCTAAAGTTTCCAAAGTATTTGTGCCTTACAAGCTTTGCCAACCTTTTAACCTCCAAATGTCACTTTCCAGTCCACTCAAGGTAAATTGTTGCGCAAGGCCGATGGTTTGGAAACCAACATATGTTCATGTAATGACTGATCCCCATACTTTTTCTTGTTTAAAGAGCTCTGCTGAGCTAAATCATTATACACAAGCGCCTTCCCCCTTTCTCATAGATAGGTTTTGTTATATTCCTAGTCACAAGAAGCTATTATTAAGGTCTTCCAAATGTTTTTTTTTTTTGTGTGTGCTTATTTGTTAAGATATTTGTGGACTGAACTTTTCAGTTGCGATTTTAGGAACCATTATTTTTATGTCTCTCAGGAGAAAGAGGGCCTCTCTATATGAAGTATGAGTTGTTCATATTCCCTCTCTCTCTTCTCCTATCCTCCTGCCTGGGTGGGGTTTGGGGGGGAGGGTTGTAGGCTTTAATTTTCTGATCATCTCCATTTCTGTCGATCTTTGATCACATGATTCTCTTTCAATCTGAAGGATATTCCACAACCTTGGCCAAAACTTAAAATGGGTTCATCCATCTACTGACAAAGGGTTGGGTTAAACTTCCACCTAGTTCTTTCTTGAATCTCTCAAAGCATATTATATTTCAGCTTTTTATATACTACGTTTAGTTCTATCTTCTTTCGAGTTTTGTTGCATTTTAAGCCATATGTTTGAGTGTAATGTCTTGCGGATTCTTCCATTGCTTGATTAAGTTGGCTTGGTGAACTGCTTTCTGTTTCCAGATTAGATACCACTCTCCTGAGGAGGAAATAGCACTTGGACCTGCTTGCTGGCTGTGGGATTATCTGAGAAGAAGTGGTGCATCTGGTTTTCTGCTTCCACTTTCTGGTGGTGCTGATAGTTCCTCCGTTGCTGCTATAGTTGGTTCAATGTGCCAGCTTGTAGTAAAAGGTTTATTAAGCTCCCTACCCTTCAAAACACATATTGTTGTGTTCTAGCTATTTTCCTGTACTTGTATCTAGTCTTTGACATTCATATTGTTTTCATAGTATATAGGTTTTTCTGTAGTTTGAGAGTGCAGGATGAAAATGCCATCGTTATGTACCCCTATAGCTCTGCTAGTTTCTACATGAACCAATAGCCTCCAGTGGGAAATGATAGTTGGTTGTTGTGCTGTTTGATTTCTCAAATTATTACCTGGATCTAAATCTGGTGATTTCTTCTCTAAGAAAGAAGAAAAGTGAGTGTGGAGTTCTTCATTGTTAAAATTTACCAGTTCTGGAAGAATGATCGTTCACTTATAGGATCTTAGGATTTAACTTCCTGCAGCATTGCTGAACTGACAATACTACAACATGGCCAAATTTAGAGGATCCTTGATTTGTTGTATTCGTGGTCAAGATTCTGTTTCTGCTACAGATCAACTATTTTTCATCTAATGTTCTAGAGCTGCGAGCATTTTGTATGAGTACGGTATTATTATTTGTGCATGTTCTCCAATACATGCACTATGTCTTCATTTATGTTGTGCTGACTGATAAATTGCATCATGCTGCTCGTAATATCTATTTTTTTCATAAAAGTTCAAAGTAAATAGCATTGTTTTCTTTATAGTTAAATAAATGATGTCAATGCAGAAATTGCAAATGGCGACAAGCAGATAAAAGCAGATGCCATTCGAATTGGCCATTACACTGATGGTCAGTTTCCAACGGATAGCAAAGAATTTGCTAAACGAATCTTTTACACTGTTTTTATGGGATCTGAAAATAGGTAAGAATGTCAGCAAGTCCCATTATTCTATCCTTCAGATTTTCTGTTCTGATCTATAAGTATTCCTGGTTTCTTAATTGGCGTGGAATTGGAGCTCCAAGTTTTAGTTAACTTCTTTATGTCTTCTTTTTAATTTTCTGTTGGATTTTTTTTTTATTTGCCTGGCTTTGGGCAGCATACTTGTGGTACAGAACTGGGAGCCCTTTTAGTCCGACGACGACATACCCAGTGTAGTCCCACAAGTGGGGTCTGGGGAGCCTTTAAGTAATCTTTAAAAATGTAGGGAAGTTGAACTTTGAAAATATGAGAATTCGGGTCATCATGAACTCTTGGCTGCGCTCGCTGTCATGCTACTGCCTGCAAAACCAAAGCTGATACCCTCCTCAGGAATTTTAGGGGTCAACCCTACCTATGTTTCATTCTTAAATGACTTTTTTACCTCTTATATCAAGGGACTCAGTAGCAGTCTGAGAAGTACATATTTCCATGAGTCTAATGACACCTTTGCTTTTAACTTAAAAGGGTTTAAATTTTGTGTTTCACTTTTATATGGTGGAGTAAATTAAGAGTGAGAATGATCATCCCCAACTGAGGCAGATGATCAAATATAAGGTTTCATTTTTTTTCTACAGACTTATGGATGTCTTTTTCAATAGAGAACTCCGAGGGGCTTCTTCTCTCTTCTGGAGAACACTAACACTATTTTTCCAGGACTCTATGTTTGAAAAAAGATCTATTTGAATTGATTATTGAGCCAAACTCGTGTTGTTAATGGTGTGTGTATGTGACAGTTCAGAAGCCACAACAACTCGGGCAAAGGTGTTGGCTGATGAGGTAGGATCATGGCATCTTAGTGTGAGCATCGATGGAGTGGTCTCTTCGCTTATCTCTCTATTTCAAACACTCACCGGAAAGCGTCCACGCTACAAGGTACAATAGTTTGAAATAAATTTTACCATTATTTAATTATTGCATCTATGTGTTTGCTTAACTGAAACCTTTAACCTCATGTTGTTTGGCCTACTAAGAGTTGGTTGGACTGAGACGCCCTGTCTGGAATAAAGAATAAGCTATTGCTTCACTGTGCAATCTTGACCTGATTCTTTTGTTTGCAGGTAGATGGGGGATCAAACATTGAAAATTTAGGGTTGCAAAACATTCAAGCTCGGGTCCGAATGGTCCTAGCATTCATGTTAGCATCTCTGCTTCCATGGGTCCATAGCAAACCTGGTTTTTATCTGGTTTTGGGTAGCTCCAATGTGGATGAAGGGTTACGTGGTTACTTAACAAAGGTAGAAGAAAATTTTGTTGTTTTGCATATAGTGTCACTATTAACAGCATTTATCCTATAATAGCATCTCATTAACTGGGGACTTGGGGTTGTTTGAATTGAGTTGCGGATGGCTTGAACTCTCCTTCTATTTGTTTTTTTAATTGCTTGGAGCATGTTAATAAAGAGATAGTAACAAATTTGCTTAATGGTTTTCCTTTAATTGATCTCTCTTCTTTCTGACACATCCTGATGATAACTGTCTAACTTTGCAGTATGATTGTAGTTCAGCAGATATAAATCCAATTGGAAGTATCAGCAAGATGGATCTTCGATCATTTCTAAAATGGGCTGCCATTCATCTTGGCTACTCATCCCTGGCAGAGATCGAAGCTGCACCACCCACTGCTGAATTAGAGCCTATACGCGCAAATTACAGTCAGGTATCTGATTCAGTGTACTGCCAATTTTCAGTTTATGATGCTTTTTCTAGCAACACACTTGACTATTATTTACTGTTTCTGGTATTTTCTTATCCTTTCATTTGGGAGAGTTCTGATGTACTTATGTTGAAAGAAAGAAGGGTCTTCTCTGTTCTGAGTGGCATCTTGCCATCACTTTTCACATTCCCCGGGTCACCTCTTTCTCATGTTCATCTTGAATAAACAGATCCTATAACTTTTCGCGTGAAAGTTCTTGACTTCTCTTTTAACTAAATACGTGGAGTTTGGTTATGTATGAAGAAGTGATAAAACACAATTAAAAGTTTTTACTTGGCAATATTTGTGGAACAGTTGGATGAAGTGGATATGGGTATGACCTATGATGAACTTTCAGTGGATGGAAGGTTGCGCAAAATTTTCCGCTGTGGACCTCTATCAATGTTTAAGGTTTGTCCTGTTCATTCCGTGAGACACTAAAGAATCAGACTAGCTATAGGATCATTTCTTCCACATATTTTTGTAGTCCTTGACAAGTACTGAATGATCATATTGCAGAATTTGTGTTACAAATGGGGTACAAAGTTGACGCCTGCAGAGGTGGCTGACAAAGTGAAATACTTCTTTAAATACTATTCCATCAATAGACACAAGATGACTGTACTGACGCCTTCATATCATGCTGAGGTACTTCACTTCTATGTTGCATGGATCCTTTACTTGCCTTGAAGTATCCGTCTGGTATTGTTAGAATAGTCACATATTGCCTATATATGGGGTAATTGGTCATGGGCAATCCTCAACTCATGAGCTAGCTTGGGTTTGAGTTAGGCTCAATGTTCATTCCTTCACAGGTGTATGTAGGTACTTCACGGATACCTCAAACATATGCAGGAAGTCTGCAAATGCTCGTCTGGGATACTTATATATGCCTGTATCGATGCCTACACTTTCCCATATCCATGCAACTTAAAAGGATTAAAACATTGTAATGCTTTTGTTCTGTGTGTTTCATTAGAGAAGCACCATTATCATCGACATATATGAGTCTTCATTGACTATATCACTCGGTTTAAGCTCATCTTAGACTGTCATTACACACAGTAAAATAAAGATAAATCCGCCATATAATCCGTCAGTGATGTTTCCTTAGAGAACTCTGTCTCGTTTTGTATTGCAGAGTTATTCACCCGAGGACAATAGGTTTGATCTGCGCCAGTTCCTGTACAATGTCCGATGGCCTTATCAATTCTGCAAGATTGATGAACTTGTGAATGAGCTTGGTGGTGATAAAGTTGCTCTTACAAAATCGACTGACGGGGAAAATGTGAACGTTACAGCTGATGGCGGAATGGGTGTTGTGGCCGCAGGCTCGGGCGATCCAAGAGCTGGCTTCTAATTCTAACTTGCACAGTTAGAGCTCATAATCAGCTGATAAGGAGATACTGGATTTCCAAATGCTTCTCCAGTATTCAGGCTTCAGATAGTCTAATTTACGTCAAATTTACTCTTTACTCTCCTGATTTTAACAAAATCAGTTGAACATTTTTCAATAATGAAATGAAAACGTCATCATTTGTGATCCATTGTATAAACAAATCTTTATTTTTTGAGATCAAATGTAACATTCATGGAAACTTAAGGTTCGTTTAGTTCAAAATCAGGTTATCTTAAGATTAATTCTGCATTTGATATAGGATTAAAAAAATTGCAATTATTATGTAAAATTTATCCTGATTTTAAGTAGTATGTGTACTTTTTTAGCAACTAAATATATGATAAATTTTATCCAACCAAAATAAAATTACTATAGTGGAGTAATTCGACCGGACATCTATAATGGTTCTCGAGGGTACGTACTATTTTTTAATTTTGGTGTGTAATATGGTCATTTGATTGTGTAAATACAGTAAACAAATAGTTAAAAGTATAACTTCAGTGAATGTGCAATAATTATGTTTAATATTACATGGTTCGTACTTTCTTTCTTTTTTTCTAAAAAAAAAAGGTTAATTGAAAGTATATTTTACTAAATTAATTTATCAAAGATTCTTTAGAATTTTAAATCTTGACTACTAGTATGACTTCATATATTTAATTATAGGTAGTAGTAGTTCTATCTGTGTTATCCTATTCTACTGTATGCGGTACTATTTATTGCTTTATGTGTTTTGTTATTTGTGCATTCTCAAATATCACTTGTGAAATTACATTAATTGAAAGCTAACTTGATATGAGCAGTGTAAAATTTCATTTCCGATCATGCTACTTTGGTATTAGTAGTTTCAAGTAAGAGAAAAAAGAATAGAACACAGATTATGAATGCTCAAGTCACATAAACATGCACTGAATAAAATATCTGAAGTTCTATTAAACAGATCGAAGCAACATGCAAGTCGTTCTCAAAGAACGAAAAACATCCTTTCAGTAAAATCTTCACCTAACAAAAACTACGTGAAGGGAGATTTTAAAAAACAATTGTCAAAACTTGCAGTAATCCTCGCTTCAAACTATCCTATATATCCTCATTTCCTGCATCTTTGCAGTGTATCAATGGAGATTTTTCAGAAGACCTTACAGCTCATCATGGCCATCATCTTCTTCTTCCGATGAACCGCCACCTGGGGCTCCACCTGTTCGTTGATAAACAGCTGTGATGATTGGGTTGCAGACTGCCTCGACCTCCTTAAGCTTCTCATCGTAATCCTCTTTCTCGGCGTTCTGGTTATCGTCTAGCCATTCGAGGGCTTCTTTTGTTGCTGTCTCAATCTTCTCCTTCTCATCAGCCTCCAGTTTGTCAGCTAACTTGTCTTTGTCGTTGATTTGATTCTTCATGTTGTACACGTAGGTTTCCAGACTGTTACGGGCATCAATCTTCTCCTTTACCTTTTTGTCTTCCTCAGCAAACTCTTCTGCTTCACGAACCATACGCTCAATCTCTTCTTGGCTTAATCGGCCCTTGTCATTTGTAATGGTAATCTTCTCTGCCTTTCCGGTACCCTTGTCTTCTGCTTTGACATTCAAGATGCCATTGGCATCAACTTCGAATGTGACCTCGATTTGGGGTGTTCCCCTGTTCAAACAAAATCAAGATTTCAGTTCAGATCCTAATGTTTGTGCAATTATCTAAACAGAAGCAATGCAACTGACCTTGGAGCTGGGGGAATTCCAGTGAGATCAAACTTCCCAAGATTCCTACAGTCCTTGGTAAGACTTCTTTCACCTTCAAAAACCTGTCATCAACATGAGGAGAAGAAACATTGAGAATTGGAGCGGACCAGAGCACATAATAGGATTGTGCAAATATGAAGCATCGCAATACCTGAATAGAGACAGTGGTCTGCTGGTCTTGGTAAGTGGTGAAGACCTGGGACTTCTTGGTTGGGATAACAGTGTTTCTGGGGATCAATTTAGTCATTACCCCACCAACGGTTTCAATACCAAGGGTGAGAGGAGCGACATCCAAGAGAAGAATATCTGCACACAAGAAACGTTCAACAATGAATCAGAAAAAGCTGCAAACTCACATATAATCAAGACCACTAAGCAAATTATGGCAAGAAAACGAATGGATCATGTACCTTTAGTTTCATCTCCACCTTCTCCACTGAGGATACCACCTTGAACAGCAGCACCATAAGCAACGGCTTCATCAGGATTTACACCCTTGTTGGGCTCCTTCCCGTCAAAATAGTCTTTAAGGAGCTGTTGTACTTTTGGAATTCTGGTGCTTCCACCAACAAGAACTATCTCATCAATCTGGTTCTTTTGTAGCCCAGCATCCTCCATTGCCTTCTTCACAGGTCCCATTGTCTTCCTGAAGAGATCATTGTTCAACTCCTCAAAGCGAGCACGGGTCAATGGTTCAGAGAAATCAATCCCATCAAATAATGATTCAATCTCAACACGGACTTGGTGCTGGCTACTAAGGGACCTCTTGGCACGCTCAGCTTCTCTCCTTAGCTTGCCAAGAGCTCTGTTGTCCTTGCTGATGTCTTTTCCATGCTTCTTCTTTATCAACTTGATGAAGTATTCCATAATCCTTTGATCAAAGTCCTCACCTGTGCAAGAAATATGGGACATTCAAAACATAATCTAAAAATAACTATCTCAAAAGAAGGCAGTTCTGAAGCTTCCTCATTGAGCTGAATAATGACCATCTATTCCGATTTCAATCAGCAGTGTCAAAACCAAAAATTAGGCATCAGCTGTGACAAATGTGCAATCGTAAAAGACCCTCTAAAAGAGCAATCCCACAAATGTGCGATCAATAGAAAAGTCATTTAGCATTTCATTCGTTAATATCAAGTTGAGGAGAAAAGCTACAATCAGAACACCCTAACAGCATTATGGTTAGCAGTATCAAAATGTAGTATGATCAACTTTCAGTTGTTTCTATACCAAAGATCCTTACCTCCAAGATGGGTGTCACCATTTGTTGCAAGAACCTCAAACACACCATTGTCAATGGTCAGAATACTGACGTCAAATGTCCCACCACCAAGGTCAAAGACAAGAATGTTCTTCTCACCACCTTTCTTGTCCAGTCCATAGGCAATGGCTGCAGCTGTTGGCTCATTAATGATTCTAGCAACATTTAATCCAGCAATAACACCGGCATCCTTTGTCGCCTGTCTTTGTGCGTCATTGAAATATGCTGCAGAGACGAGAGAGTGTTGCTTAAGCCTCTAAATAATGACAGAAAAGAAAAATAAAACCAAAAAAAATTGAACAGATAGGACTTGTAACCAACATACCAGGAACAGTAACTACAGCATCCTTAATTTTTTTCCCAAGGAATGCTTCAGCTGTCTCCTTCATCTTTGTCAAAATCATGGCGCTTATTTCCTCAGGACTAAATACTTTAGTTTCTCCATCCTTGATTTTGACTTGTATGTAGGGCTTTCCATCCTTGTTGACAATCTTGTATGGTACCAGCTTCATATCTCTCTGTACTTCCTTGTCTTCAAATCTGCAAAAAGAAGGGTAAAGCATCTCTTAGCAGGACAAATACACAATCATAACAAAACATATTAAACTAATTAAGAAGTGGCCATTACTTTCTTCCAATCAGCCTCTTAACATCAAAGATTGTCCTTTCAGGATTGACTGAGGCCAGGTTCTTCGCAGCCTCACCAATCAATCTCTCATTATCAGTGAATGCAACCCATGAGGGTGTAATCCTGTTTCCTTGGTCATTAGCTATAATCTCCACGTGACCATTCTTATACACCCCAACACAGGAATAGGTTGTCCCAAGGTCAATTCCAATAACGGTTCCAAGCTTTGTAGCCTCCTCTTTGGCAATGGAAAGTGCAGAAAGACAGCCTGTTTCAAGGAAAAGAGTAAGATAACAAATAACACTCACCAGACTCCACAAGTTCTATATGAAACTCATGACATAACACAGCAAAAGGAATATATGTATGTATGTGTGCGAGTGTATCCGCACTATCAATCACTCAAACAATTAACTTCCTATCAATCCCAAACAAGTCTGGCCTAGCTATATAAAGCATCTCAACCTATTCACTCAACTCAAGTCATTATGTATACTATTCAGCAGAAGTAAAAAAAGGTTATGGTACATAGATAAGCTAACAACAAAAACCAGTAACTTTTAGCATAGTTAAAGAATCATTCAGCTAAATTAGAAGTGTCAAGTATTCACAGGATCTGAGGACGATCATTATAAATGTGCATTATCCAGAACCAAAGTCCATGTATGCATCCCAAGTTAGCATTCTAGAAAGTATTAATTCAAAACACCAATATTAAGAAGCTTGTCACCCAAAAAAGGAAAATACACATGTAAAAGTTCAGGATATATGCAATGCAAACGTAGCCGTGACCTCATTTCTCTATTTCTAAAGTTGAAATCTGATCAAAACTAGAAAATAGAATAACATAAATGGACAGATTCACAGGTGTGAGTGAGTCAACTACCTTTGTCATGGACTACAAACCATTTTAGATCAGCATTTGATTAGACTTTCAAATTTACAATCAAAAAATGAGAACAGAAAACAGATAGCATTGAGAACCTGACAAATGTTTGTTTATATTTATAGATGATATTGCACCTAACACTAATTTCATTCCACATACAGCATTATTTCCACTTTATAAGAGCCACAAACATCTGGAATTCTTCATCGCTCTTTCAATCTATCAAACTACTCATATGAATCATCAACTATCCTATTCCAATTTACAATGCTAAACAATTTCTCTATCAAACTTCATCACGGAAACAAAAATAAGCCATATCAATCACACAGAACACCATACAAATCCTCAAACAGATGTGAACGCGCATGAAAACTATTGCCAGATCTAAAATTAACACATCTAACATACAAATCTACAAAAAAAAACCACACATACATTATACGCAAAAGCTAACAGATCTAGGATCTACTACATTTCAGATCAAACATATCAAATCAAATCAAAACTGATCTACGAGCGAATCGAAGCAATAATTTTACCTAATAGAACGATCGTTAGCACGACGAGCGAATTGCCTCGCCTCAAACAGCCAGCCATAGCTTCTTCCTTATACGTACAATACACTAAGCTACACAATTTGATCCCTCCCAGTTGCGAATGAATAACTAGAAATGATGAGAGAATTCTATTTATAGAGTCTCGCGAGGTGCTCGGAAGGCTTTTATACTGTGAGAAACTGAAGAAAGAGACCCGAGGAGTCCCCGTTCAACGAGTGACATTCGACACGTCCTTGATGATGACGTGGACCAATAGAAAGAGGACGGTGAATTTTTTTCCGCCAATGGCGATTGATCTTGTGTTGGGATGATCATGACCGTACAATTTCATTTGGGACACGTGTCAGCGTGAGATCGGTGGTAATTTCATGTAGGCCTACGAATCACCTTCAGTTTTGACCGAAAAGAAGATAAGTGAATTTTAATGTATAGATTAATTTTAAGTATCTAAGTAAGTAAATAATCAAAATGATGAGATTTAATTTTAATGTATAGATTAGATGAATATGATCTTTACTGTATTTCCAAAATTGATCAGTTCTGCACTAAATTTTTATTTAAATAAAAGGTAGTTCTTATTTTTTGACCAAAAAAATGAGATTTTCGATACAGATATTGTGCGTGAATTATCAATTTATAAAATAATTGTGCTCTTTAATATCGTTTAATTCTATTTCATAATTTAAATCAAAAATTTGATCTTAATATGAAAGAGTCACGAAAAAATATTCATTGTATGTTATTGATTAATTTTGATCGGCTTTTTTTTATTTTTGTTGTTAAGAGGGTAATTTTGTCATTTTTTGAGTTGGTTCAAGAAGAATCGAAACAACTTAGGATTTTGTTTTAGACCATTTTCATTAGGTTTATATATTGAGATATCAAATAAAGCAAAGATTGTTGTTTTCGTCAAAGAGGAGAAAAATGCATAAAAAAAACCCCAAAATTACTTGTATTCATCATGTTTGTTGTATTTTTATTTCTCCAATTAGCGAAACAAATAAATAAGAATGGAAAAACAATAACATATCCAGCTGAATCCCACAAAATAGGATCTGGACGTACTTGTGAGACTCCACTGGATATATATATTGTATTGTTGTTTTTCCGTTGTTATCTATTTTCAGTAAATTTTCAAGATGTACGACCAGTAAGATAAATCAACCTATTGTATCAATGAGATATAGCAACATAAAAAACGATGAAAGTAATAAAGATTAGTAACTCAGTTGGTTAGCTACCTGAACTTCCATTTTATTAGTCAGGGTTCAATTCCCCATATTATAATATTTTCCTCATTTTCCCTTCCGAGCAAAAAGTAATAAAGATTAGTAGCTCAGTTAATTAACTACCTGAACTACCATCTTATTCAATTCCCGCATTATAATCTTTTCTTCATTTCCCCTCCCGAGCGGTTATTTTTTTTTTAATCTTTTCTACAATTTACACCATTTTATATAAAAGAGCTCTTTTGCTTTTCAACAATGGCGATCGCTTCGCCATCGGCTCCATCTTTCTCGGCATCTATCTGCTGTACTCGTACTGACTTAACTCCAGTTCGTTCACTTAGATTCTCGCCGATCCAAACTCGGCTTCAATCTCGGCGATTCACGTTGGCTTGTTGTCGGTCCTCCGTGTCTTCACCAAATGGATGCGACGATGACGACGATCTCCAGTACGAGCTTCAGCACGGAGTGGGTAGTCATCATCGACGTCGAGGTTCGCCGGTGTTTGTCAAGCTTCCGGTTGATGCTGTTAGTTTGCCGGAAGGGACGATGAAGAGGAAGAAGGTGATGGCGCAGTCATTTCGTGCTTTGGCGGCGGCTGGTGTTGAAGGAGTTGTGATGGAGGTATGGTGGGGCCTGGTGGAGAGGGAACTGCCTAGGGTTTATAATTGGCAAGGGTATTTGGATATTGTGATGTTGGCTAAGCGTTGTGGTTTGAAAGTTCGAGCTGTGATGGCATTTCATCAGTGCGGTGCTGGGCCTGATGATCCTTTCTGGTTGGTACACGTTCTGAAATTCTTCTGTTACTCTTGTTTGTATACCAAAAACAAAATGTTGTTTGTTTCAGGTTAACATTTGCTTTATTTTCTCCTTCTAACACGTTTTGTTTGTTTTCTGAAATTGAATATTAGTGTCAAACCACAAAAAAATTAACTTATATAGAATGCCTAGCTGCTAATAGTGATTGACTATTGCATGAATTTAAGTTTCTTCACTATTGACATTTATTAGTTGAATCTTTTGAATAACATTTGCTTTAATATGGTGGGATGCACATTTTTTCTATGGGCCTCTTTTGGTGTTCTAGTAAGCTTGTCAGTTGCCAATTTGACTCATAATTGTGTACCTCTTTTGTGTTCTACCAAGCAATAGGGCTTGCTGGCGGGGGGGGGGGGGGCTTAGGCAAGTAAGTGAAGCTTATGGGTGATGTTGTTGAAATCCTAATGTTTGAAACAAAACTTAGGTATGTGTTCCATTTCACCTTATATAGCTCAAACGTCTTTACTTAGTTTTAGTAATTGCATATTGGAATGGAGTAAGAGAAGCTGCTTGGACTGTCTTGAGTTAGATTCAACTGATGATTCTCCTTAAAATCAAATTAGTTGGCATATTATTTTAGTGGGGTATACATTCAGAATGCTTAGTATTGTACTGTCTGGTTGCCTGTTACTGAAGGCTACTTCTGTATATTCTGTCAAGTTTCATGCAGTTACATATTGATTTCCCAAAAAATTGCTCATACTTGTGTGTCTCAGTATTGTACTGTCTGCTTTATGGAGGTTCAAATAAGATCGTGGAAAAATGTTTTGTTTTTTTGTTTTGTTTGAACAACATTACTTGTATGCCTATTATTGAGGAACCATGATAACCAATTCTATGGGCCTGTGACTGCACTTAAATTTTCCTCAAAGAAGTTAAAACAATGGGTCCTCTTTTATATAAAATTGGATTCCATAGTTAGTTTTCTTTCAGGAGTAGAAACTTTTAAAAGTTATTGTAGGGCAAAAGGTTCCTTAGTGAGACTGGACAAAATTCTCGGACAAAATAAGAAAGGACACATGATTTGGAACAGAGAGTGTAGCTATTTAGGTAATTGACTCAATTTGATTTGTGAGAAAAGAAATAGATTGATTTTCATTTTTTGAAATTGATTGGGTTCATCAAAAGAAATTAAAGAAAGTGGCACAACTTGCATGGAGATATGGACGAACAAGAAAGTTTGACAGCCTCATCCATGTGGATAATCATTTGAACAAAGTGTTCCTTTTTGGTATATAATTGGTATTCACTTTATAAGTATTATGCATCTAGTGTTCTCCCTCTAACTTGTGCCATAATTCATCTTCCACCCCCTTTAGCAAAGACATCTGGGAAGTTGATATCGTTAAGTATTTATTCATATATGTATATGTGGTAAGATCTTGTAACTCGTCAATATGGAGAGTTCCCAAATCTCTGTAATTGTGTGACTTTTATAAGGATACAATCTGATCTTTACCTTTTTGGTTACTTTGTAAATACACCGAAACTGGGTTACTTGTCGGGAGGTTGAATTATATAATTTTCTCACATGGGGCAGGTGCGTGGTTTTTTCTTAAATTACAGCTATCTGAAGCAACTATTTCGACATGTAGCCTGATTTTGGAGTTAAAAGGATTTTATAAAGCTTTTGGGCTACTTCACTTGCTGTCTTATAATTTTTGGGTTGAATGGCCGTCAAATTCTTTAATATGGGATAATAGCAAGCATGGTCCGAAGTCAAATTCTCATGGTCATCAATAAGCAAAAAAGAGTACCACCTGCTTATAGTAAAAGATCATTCTTGTAAATGATGGATCATGTTGCAAATATAAATAATTAAATAAATAAAAGTGTTAGTCTCTTTGAGTAAACCAGCAATGTTATATGACAGTGACTTTTGGGCCACTAACATCTATTATATCCACGAGATGAGTGTCACTGGGATACACATGCTAACCTTTGCTGGATCTAACACAGGGTGCGGCACCATTTTGGGCTGTCCAAACACCATAGATGCTAACATTGCTGTGTGGTCATACAAGATTAGGAATGATCACATTTCGCACAATGTGCATGTAGCACACATTGACAATTAAACAAGAGAAGGTCGGTTAAGTCATGTCTGGTTTCAACCTCCACATGCACAGGTTCGGAGGTGTGAAGCTATAGTTAATTAAGGGGTTCAAAAGGGACGAGGCAAACATAAAATCAAGTGGAAGGAAGTTATGTCGAAGACCTATAACCTTTTGTACCCACTTATATCTAGCGAAAAATGGGACATAGTAAAAAAGTAAAAGATTTATATAGACGATACCTAATAGTTGAGGTTGTTCTTTAGTCATGTTAATATTTTTACTTCAGGTCTTATGCTTTCTATTAGTCTTTAGTCGTATCTGGATTGAAATGCTGTACAAATATAGAGGTACTAAATATTATTGTTGTTGTTCTCGTATAATAGGTCTAAGACGTGTTTATTGTTATTTTCATAGTCAGTCCAAACTTGCTTGAAATTAAGGAATTGTTGTTCTGCTTAAATGAGGTCACATGATTTAACAAATACCAATGGATTTACCTGTATAAACGTGCTATAGTATAAATGTCTAATAAAGAATCTACTCCCTCCTGCTCTAAAATAAGTGTCATTGACTCATCATAGCAAAAAATAAAAGAAAGTCCCAAAGTTTAAGTATCACCGTAGGAATTCAACAAATTACTCTCTATTTCCAGCTATACCCTTATACGCTATCTTATTAATAGTGTTCAATTTTTAAGAGATCTATTAAATAGGGCTAGTTTATAAACTACATATTGTATTTATTGATTTCTCAATGGACGTGATTTTCTGTTAGGTGACACTTTGCCAAAAGATCCATTTGGATGTTTAACTGCCATTTTGAGTGCAAAAAATCACTTTGTCGCCCTCGTTCTCTGCATAGGTAGTGTGTGAAATATGATGGTGGAAGAATGATCACAATCTTCCCTAGGGAATTTCTAGCAATGCCATTTCTCTGCTGCACCCATGCATGACCAGAACTAAACAGAAGTTGCTCTCTTTTTTATGGAAATGGTCGATTTGATAATTTTTAGTGAATTGTTGCTTTAGAATAGGGTATTTCTTCATCCAATCAATTTGGAGGTTTGTTAGATGGGTTACTTGATCCCCCCCACCTTTTTTTTTGAAAAGAATGGATTCTATATTATTTCTCGGATAATGGGTTATGTTAAATCATTCTGTTTTTCGGTGCTTGTGGAGTGAAAGATACAGAAGGTTGTTATAAAATATCAAAGATGACATAGCAAGCATAAAAGATGGTTTTATTTCTTGTATTTTTGGTATTTAGGGAGAATACCCTGTTGAATCTTGAATGTATAACCAACAAACTGAGGAGTATATAGATGCCAGTGTTTTGTTTAATCAAAAATTTGAATTATCTTAAAAAAGGAAAGTAAAAAGCTTAATACTAATTAAATATATTTATGCTAAAAGCTGCAATGACTAGGTTAATTTCGTCATCAGTGATAGTTCTTCTTCAGTACTAGTAGAGAAATGAGTTTGATTATTAGTTGGTACCAATGGTTAGCATCGTTTTCAGCTGGTCCTACTCTGGCTATTTTTGTGGTTGGTAAGAGAATATGGAGAGTAAGTGTTTAGTTATGCAGAAGAGCATTTGTCTTCTGATGGCCACTTGTGAACTGATGGATCACTGGATTATCATCCAACAATAGCCTCTGTATTACTGAATTCTCTCTCCTCTATTTGTAAACCATGACTGGAAATTGGAATTATAGTTATTTAAATTTCAATGTTTTGGGGTAGTTATCTTCTTGTTTTTTCGTTTTTTTTTTTTGTAATTACGGTGGTGTCCGGGGACAGCTTGCTCGTGGCTGAAGTATTACACAGGATATATGCTACCTCTCACCAACACAAGTTTCAGGTAACTCTACATGCCAAGGCTTAGGTAGAGAGGAAGACATCACTAGTAATTTTTTTTTCCCTGGGATATGAACATGAGACCTCATGGTTCTCCTCCCACTTCATTGCCCATTAGTCTACACCCTTGGGTGCTTGTTGAACTTTTTAAGCATTGTGCTCTCCTAATCTTGGTCTGCCTCTCACTCTCCAGTTACATTAGAAATGATTGCTGCTAGTTAATGATTCACAATCTGAAAATCCCCCCCTTTTGCTGCTGCTAGGATTCCTCTTCCTCAGTGGGTTCGTGAAGCAATAGATGAAGATCCAGATTTAGCATATTCAGACAAGTTTGGAAGACGGAATAGGGAATATATATCCCTAGGATGTGATGGTCTTCCTGTTCTGCATGGACGATCTCCAATTCAAGCATATTCTGAATTTATGAGGAGCTTCCGCGACACCTTCATAACATTTCTTGGTGGCGTCATAACTGTATGATGCTCACTTAATGCTTCATCTACTAATTTTAATGGTATTATACCTATACAATTTGAATTTATGTTGCAGGGTATCCAAGTTGGAATGGGCCCTGCTGGTGAATTGAGATATCCTTCATGCCCTGTACAGAATCTGGCTGGGACTTGGCGCTCACGCGAACTTGGCGAATTCCAATGCTTTGATAAGGTGTGAAAAAATGATATTACATATCTCAATTGATTTTCCATGTCATCCCTATCCAACCAACATTGTGATTGTCTTCTTTTGAACTGGCAGTATATGCTTGCATCTTTAAATGCTTGTGCTCGGGGGGATAGGAATGCGTGAGTGGGCCAATGGTGGACCTTTTTGGTGCCAGCAGTTTGATGCAAGATCCTGAAAGCACACAATTTTTCAAAAGTGACGGTTCTTGGAATACACCATATGGAGAGTTCTTCCTTGCATGGTACTCAGGGATGTTGCTGCTTCACGGTGATAGGATTTGTAGGGAAGCAGAGACCATATTCCGTGGTCTTGAAGTTAATTTGTCGGGGAAAGTGGCTGGGGTTTACTGGCATTATCGTACACTGTCTCATCCGTCTGAACTAACGGCTGGTTACTACAATACTTCAATTCGAGATGGTTTGCTGCCAATTGCTCGCTTGTTTGGCAAGTATGGTTTTTCCATGTGTTGTACATGTTTCGAAATGCAAGATGAAAAAGAGCAGCAGATGCATCCTGTCAGTAGTCCCGAAGGTTTTGTAAAACAACTTCTACTTGCCGCTAGGATATGTGAGATTCCCCTGCAAGCTGAAAACTCTGCCAGTAGCTTGGATGATGGATCGTTTCAACAGGTGTTACGGATGTCTAAGTTCTACTCAGTTGATCCAGGAACACCTACCTTCTCATTCAATTTTGTCAGGATGGAAAAGAACTTGTTTGAATATCAGAATTGGGCCAGCTTTACTCGTTTTGTGAGACAAATGTCAGATGCAAGAGGTTTTCGAGCCAAGCTAGGCTTCGGGGAAGCAAGGGCGGCTCAACACTAAGGCAGTGGCTTTAGGCCCCAAAAATTAGGGCCTCAAAATTACAAACCGTCAAAATTTGAAACTCAAATACAAAAAACATACATGTACATTCGAAAATGCAATATAGTAGTAAGTTCAAGTAAGAGGCAAGGTTAAAGGGTATTTTGGTATATTTGATATAATTTTAATTTACAATCACAAAATAATTTTTTTATTTTATTTTTTTAAACTTCATGTCAAGTCAAACTAGGTCATTCTTTTTTAAAGGAAGAAATATTTATTTTACTATTAATTAAAAAGATATTTCTGTAGTCTATTTTATTTGTCCTATTGTTTTTTGAAAGTTAATAAATACATTTTTAAAATATTAGTTAAAGTTTATACAATTTAATTTTATAAATAAAAATTATGATAACTAAAACATACCAGAGAGAGAGTAGTAGATTATTGGTTTATCTCTTGCGTATGCAAATTGAATTACAAATTGGTAGAAGACACGTTCATCTCCTGCAGGTGTCCATGTGAATTTTGAAGTGAAAGGCATCAATCAATCAGTCCACTATAGACAAGGAAAGTCCACTATAGACAAGGAAAATAAGGCGTCGTACACAACATCCATAATAAATAGTACACACCAATACAAAACTAATTAAAGATTCATTCCACATTTGAACTCCACGAATTTGAGGTCCTGAATTTATCGGAACGCATTTACTTTGTTAGGTCTAAATCAATTATTTCATTTATTTGTATGAATTTTTTTTTATTTTGCACGTGATTAAAAATTTTAATAGATTGATCAATTTTACTATTTTGCTCTTTATTCACATTAATTAGTTTTTTAAACAACTTTGAATCTCCAAAATTTACTTAAACTTTCAATGGTCATATTTAATTATAGGGATAAAATGAGAAAAAATTAATAAATTCAATTTAGTGAACGATCAAGTAATATATATTGGATGGTGGGAGTACTAGTTTAGTGACTTTCTTTTTAACCCGTTTCCTCAACTATAGCCACAAATGTACTTTAATCATTGGAAAAATTACTTAAGTAGATCGTTTTAATAAATAATTACTAATTTTAACAATACTTTTTATTTATTATCACTTATAGCAATATATATCAATATAAGTAGATCTGTTTTAATAAATAATTACTAATTTTAGCGATACTTTCTATTTATTACCATTTATAGCAATATATTACAATACTATGATAAATCTACACTTGTATTAAAAGTGCATCATGTATTCAATATAAATATATTATAACTGTTTAGTGAAAATAATTTTTTATTGCTATAAATGGTAAATATTTTCTTAATCTACTATATCTATGTAATAGATTGACTTTAAATTTTAAATAAGTATTTACTCTTTCATTTTTCATCTTAGGTGACTTAATTAACAAGTATTAAAATATTAAACACACAACGCAATCTCGTTGACACAATTACTAAAATATATTAAGCTCTACTAATTATGTTTAAACAAGTAATAAGCTAGAGAAAAACCAAACTAAATTTTACTAAAGCAGATAATTAATACAAAGTCAATTTTGCATCATTATTTGGCAAAGAAATGCAAGAAAAATTGAAAACGCATTTTCGTACTAAAACATGGACCCCTGCCTAAGTTAAGTTTAGTGACCTACATATATATATGTCAAACTATATACACTAAAGTGAATAATGATTAAGGAATCCCCCCCCCCCCCCCCCCCCCCAAAAAAAAGGGTGCAATTTTAGTTGAAAAAAATTCATTAATGTGCAACTTTTGTGAGAATTCCCAAAATATGCAAAAAAAAAAAAAAAAAAGCATACCTGAAAAAAAGGAATTTACATGCGTATTATTAACATATATCATCAATAATATATTTGATATAATTCTATAAAGATGAAATCTAGAAAGAATATGATATACGTAAATCTTATTCTGATATTTATAGGCGTAGAGGCTATACGTTAACTTAAATTGCATTTTAAAATAATTAACTCGCTATCACCAATGACAATGATACATAGTAATTGACACAATAAATTAGGACATTTATATATGCATGGAGAGTTGACTTTTATTTTAATGTGACAAATGAATTGAAATGCATTTTATTTTATGAATAATTCAAAGAAGTAATCGATTGAAATTTGTATAAAGACAGGCGCACTAACTAGTAATAATGCACGTAAGAATTGTGAAATAGTACCAAAAAATGCAACTATTAAAGCAGCTATTTTCATGAATATAATTTCAAGAAACTCAAGCAAAATTTGAAGTTCTTTTATTTTGTTTGAGAAATATGAAGACTCTTTTTTTGGTTATTTGTCTCCTTTTCATTTTTTCATGGCCAGGTGAATAATTTTACGATTATTATTTTGTATAATATTGGTCTACGATGACTTTAAACCAAAAAAATAATAATAATAAAATTGAATTTATATGACCAATCTCAATTTATATAAAATCGAGCTCTATCGCAATTTATATAAAATCGAGCTCTATCGTTAATAATTATCAAGTTTCTTTTTTTGGTTTTCTACAGGTTGTAGCAATGGAATAGAAGATGTGGCAAGGCTACATAACCAGCAGAGAGAGGTACTTTCTCAAGTAGGTCAACTTTTATTAATTATTAACACTTTAATTTTCATACGATGCTCGATATTTATTTTAGGACTTAATTAATTTAGATTCATGTCAGAAAGTTTCACTTTAGGGGATAAGATGTTTTCTACTTGAGGCGATTCTACAATCAGCTTGATGGCTTGAATCCCAAACTTATAATTAAAAACCAAAAAAATTCTCGTCACTCCATTGTATCTTTATTTAATGGCATCCGAATAGTATCTCTTTGCATAAAAAGGTGTTCAATGGCAGTAAATCTTATATTATGATATCTAAAGTTGTGTATTTATGTAATTTTTCCATATATATAATCCTGTATTAAAATATGGTTGTAATTACACTTCTTCATTTACCAAATTTTTCATTATTATCACCCATTTTCAAAAATTTCAAAAATCCTTTTTTTTTCATCCAGATTCGCCAAATAAGTAATTTGTATACGTTGATTCTGACTCTTAAATTATTTCTATATTCAATATATCATGCTTTAAATGTTACCTGTTGATACATAAAAAACCTAATTTTTGTATTCGAAACTAAATTAATGTATCCGAATCACTGAATTAGTAGTGTATCCAAATTGTCATATTATTAAAGAAATTTTCGTAGATTGAAAAAAGAAAAAAAATAGTAATTAACTCTTTGCACTGTGTGATTTATGTAAGTCCACCTTATAATAATGGAAATAGATCAACCTTGTCAACAATGTCTTTTTGCTTTTCCTTACGATTAATTATAAGTTTTACTCGTTATCGTCTATCAGTACATATAACTTAATCATCGTCTCGGCCCCTCCTTTGTTATTAGGTGATTAGCCAAATGAATATACGGAAGCTTTTAGAGGTGGATGTGCATGTGGACTACAATGGTCAAGGTACAGCAAATCCTGCACATACCCCAGGCAAAGGGAACCCTCCTAGAGGAGCCAATAATTCTAATTAATTTTAAAATATCATAGTACTATATTATCTATAAGTTTATTTGAATATTATCATGTATGTTATGAGGCAAAAATAAATGTATTTCCTATATACTGTGCTTAATTATTTATGTGATTTGCAATTAATATACATGGGTATATTCAGAGTGTATCACAGTGAGAAACTTCCCTCGTATTTCCAACTTAAAACTTGTTTTCAGAGTTTTTTTGGGTTATAGGCTCGAGAACCTTCACCTTTCGAATGTATACAATAAATTAATTAATTTACAATAAATATAGTCATGTTTTATATATATATATATATATATATATATATATATATATATATATAAGTTAAAAATTATAAAAAAATATACGATGACTATACAATATATATTACTTATATATGAACTATAAATTGAATATATATTATGATATAATATACGTAAAATATGCACTGAATATATATTAAATGACCTTTTTTTAATAATTAAAATGATCGAATGATCATAAATCATAATCCTCGGAGAAATTGCTCTGCTGCTCCACAATCATTTTAGGAGTCCGACACCTAAAGGGCATATTTTTCAGCCCTATGTATTAATAGGAAATTTCTTAAAAATATATATCAAAATGGATTATTCGTCCATCGTCAAATAAACTATGACATGATCAATTAACGTCTCCTTCATTTCTTTTGTTTATTAATTGAATTATTTTATTTTTTAAAAAACTTTTTAGGGGGTTCATTCAATGCTTAACGAATTTCCTAAATTTTTTATTTTTTCAAAAATTTAAGAGGTTAGCGCAATGTAATATTATATATTGAGGTAATTTCGGAAAGTATGATTTGAAATTTATTTTTTTAACACCAAATTCTTGAGATGATCTCGAGTTATTTTTGTATATTTTGTGTCTTTTATGTATATATTTTACTTTATTAAGGATGATCCTAGTTTGATTTGATCCAAATTTTAAATAAAATTAAAATTAATTAATTATATCAAACAAAATCAGAAAGTATAATTAAAATTTGAAGTGATTATATTGAGGAGGAGACAAAATTAGTGGAAAATGTGATTTTCTTGTCAAAATTGGTGAGGTTTTTTCCTAACTTGTTCCGTAACTATAGCTCAGAGGTTTGTGAAAAATAATTTAAGAAAAAATTTCACAGAATGATAAATATTTAATGGTTATTATGTATTTTAGCTATAATTTTGATGAACTATTGAAAGTGGCTACAATTTAATTAATTTTGCTAGAATTTGTATAATTCGATTTCTTATTGTATAAATTTAGAGTTTGTATATCCTTACCTAACTATTTTTTGTATACAGTTTGTTGATACAATTGATTTGTATAAGTATTGTATTAAAAACGTAGAAGAAATCACATAAGCAAATAAGTATACAATTTTTTGATACATTTGATTTGTATAATTTATACATTTTTTTTTATAAAAGTTATCTATTTGTATACAATTTATTGATACATTTGATTTGTACAAGTCATGAAAAATTCATAATTGTATGCATAGAATTTGTATATACTTATCATATTTTGTATATTGGCAAGTAAATATATAAACAAAAATACCCATAGCAAATGAAACTATAGTCATGAAACGTAATAAAACAAATTGGGATAAGGAGCATAATTAAGTTATTTCTCTTTGCTATTTCAAAAATTTATTGTTAATTTAATCTACATCTTTAAATTTTAAATATGACAAGTATCACTTATCTGAATAAACATTTAAAAAAATAAAGTAAAGAGCGTAACAGATAAAGGCAAGATTCAAAGTATATTCAATGCAATCTCATGTGATTGCAAACTTATTTAATTACAAACTTATCAAAAATCTAAATAATAATGATACTTATTATTCAGTATATTTATAAGAAGCACTTGATTTTCACCAATTTCACATAACACAAACAAATCTTGGCAACAATTTTGAAGTATTTTTCTAGTTTGAGAAGTTACAAGTGTGTGGTAATATGAAGATTCTTCTTTTTGTTATGGTCTAATTTTCATTTGTTCTTTACCAGGTAAATTAACTTTACAACTTTTTTCTTTTATATAATATCACTAAAGTTGAATTTAAATAAAAAAAATATACGATCAGCGAGAATTCATATAATCATCGATCTCATTTGGTTTTCATTTTCCATAGCCAACAGCAATGGCATACTAGATGTGGGCAGGCCACATAGCCTATGGAGAGAGGTAATTTTCTCAAGTAGACAATTTTTATAGATTATTATTTGAGCTTCGTGAATGATTAGTAATTAAATATATTAATTTTAAAGGTGATAGAGTAATAAGTACTTTATTTGATAAGGATTTGAGTTTTAATATAGAATTATTTATATCAGGAATTGAATTATCTTAATTTGAGATTTTTTGAATGAGTTTATGTCTAATCGAGTTTAAAAATAAATATCAAATATTAAATATAAAATCAAAAGATATATTTAGAATTATGGAAAGTTGTATAAGTATATTTGTCCCAATTCTCACACTTGAGAAACTTAAACAATATGTCTCTTTTGGTACTCCACTTTCCACGATATAAGAAAGGTAAATAGTCTTTTTTGGCCTTCAATTGATTTTGATATGTTTGAAATTCGATTAATCTAAATTTATGTTAAAAGTTGTTGCTCTGAAATAAAACACTTTTTATTAAATCAATTTCATTCTCAATATTAAAACTCAAAAATTTTAATTACAAACAAAAAAATACATATTACCATCTATTATTATTATTATTATTATTTTATTTATTTATTTTTGTCTTTGTGGTTAGGTGACTGGCCAAATAAATATGCGGAAGCTTTTAGAGGTGGATGTGACGTTGGACTACGATGAAGGGGGACCAAATTATTCACATACCCCAGGCAAAGGGAATCCTCCTACAGGACCCAATAATGCTAATTAATTTTTTACTATAAAAGTTTATTTGAATGTTATCATTTAAGTTAGGGAGCAATATAAATGTATTTCCTTTATACGACTATTTAGAAATATCTTAATTATTTTCTATTTTTATAATTTGAGTAATTATATTTTATAACTATAGTTATAGCAGTATTTATATAATTCGCGTCGCATTTGTATAGTTCATATAATTGATAGTTTTTATATAGCGTTTGTACATTTTGTTATATGATTCATGCACAACGTTTGTATAATTCGCTATACAATTCAAAGAGTTAATATATTGTGCTATAGAATTTGGTTCGTGCACAACAATTGTATAAACCGCGTAAATTGTATAAAATTCAAACTGTAATTATAGCTTATAAATATTTATCGTAAATCATAATTAATTTAAATTACAGATATGTTGATTAATTAAGTAGTATACGTTTATTTATCTACGTTATTTTTCCAACAAAAAAGGGGTCAAAAGTACATTAATCATGGATCATCATAACCTTCACACATCACATTTTCAAATAGCGATCCAACGCATGACAGAGATTGCTCTCTTCTCACGGAAAGTTAATTCTTTTTGTTCTTCTAATTATAAGATATTACAATGGAGATTACGAATTATTTGACTAAAATAGTAAAATAATTATGTTTTATGCTTAAACTCAATAAATCAAATAAATTATGATATAATTTAAAATGCGAATTATAAAATTTAAATTCTAAATTTGTGTTTGACACTCCGTAATATATATTCTTTTAATGGTCAGTGTCCAACTGTCAACATGTGATTTGAGCTCATTTTCAGGTTTATATTAATGAGTAACAAATACTCCATTTGTTTTAATTGATGTGGTCAAGTTTAATTTAATGAATAATTCAAGAACTACATATTGACTTTGATATCACTAAAAGAAACATAAAAAAAAAAATTAAAATTTAATTAGTTTTAAAGATTGATATGTGAATATCTCTTTTTTTTTTTACATTAATATATTCAGTGAAAATTTATGAATGAAGTATGATAATTATATATTTATCTCACGGAGATAGAAAAATTATTTTGAAGGACCCTTACTCAAATGCAACTCAATAAAGTAGCTAATTATGAAAAAGAGAAATGGCAACAAAGAAAAATATGAAACTAACAAGGAGAAAAAAAATGTAGCTACAATAAAATAATGTCAAGATAAGATGATTTTCTAAAACTTTTTAATTTCTTTATCAACTTCTTATCGTGGAGAAGTAGAATGAGATTTTGTAATAAATTTCTATAATATTTATCAGGAAACAAAATTGATACCTACATCGCAAGTTGCCTTTGATCTTAAACTTGGGTGATTGGACAGAGTACTAGCATTTCAATGAGGCGGGATGAATGCCGCATTAAAGCAAGGAGATTAGTCAAAGGGAATAATGGTTCCATA
>DF358017.1:13214-31040 GCA_000787875.1 Solanum virginianum
GAGTACGAAAGAGTAAAGATTAAAAACTAAATACTAGAGTAGGTAACTAATCACTTAAGTACGATAAAAATTAAAATAGGTAAAGTACTACTATAGTATCCTATTACTATTAAATTACTAATATTTAATATTTACGAAGGGGTAAAATAGTGAATTATTATAATCGTATTGGGTTATCGGTTTACCCAATAACCCTAATATTAATCGATATCGAATCGGTAGCCCAATAATTTCTTTTTTCAAAACCATTAAAACTCTAATAACCTAATAACCCAATAATAATAAACCAATAACGTTTTTATTGATTCGATTTATCTGTCGGTTCGATTTTTTCACACCCTTACTTCTCTTAATGTGTTAACAAAAAAAAAAGTACATATACATTATAGACCATTAGAATGTACATAGGCACTATTTATTAAAGAATAAGAGAATATATATCCACCACTTCTTTTAACGAGAAGAATACGTATTTTCTCTTTTTAAAAAAGGATGATTTTATTTTTTTTATTTTGTTTTAAAAGATGATGATTCTTTTTGTGATAATATTTTAATTTTAGCTTTTCATCTTAGATATTTAATATCACAAAATTAATGTATATTCTCATATATTCGATATAACTTTTAAGTTAGAATCATAAAGTTTTAAAATTCCGTACTAATTTAAATTAAGTCATTTAAACTGTAGAAATATTTGTTTTAAATTAAATTAAGTCATTTAAACTGTAGAAATATTTGTTTTAAATTACAAATTTGAAGGGTAGCGCTTTTATTTTCAAATTTTGGACAAGCAAGCTGCATAGATATAGGAGTCTAAAAGGGATATTTCAGTCAATTCAATCTACCACGTGGCGTCTAATAATTGGCTCAACTATCTGTAGCTTCAAAAGTATGACCGCCATCATGATATTTTAGTAGGGTAGGGTGGGTGGGGGTGGTATCCACCGAATAGGAAGGGTAGAATTCGGGATTCTTCAGACAAATTTGCCTTTTGTTATCTCTCCAAGTCTTCTTCTAGTCCTCTACGCTCCCATCTCTCTCATACGCACCAAAAAAGCACAAAAACATCTGCGCAGATCCTTTCGATCTTCTCGGATTCACCATGGTAAGCTTTTACTTTTTGTTCATTTTCTGCTGTTTTGATTGTAATTCAACTTAGAACGAGAAGAATCGTTGATTTTATCTACTGGTTATGGAGTTTTTATTGTTGTTGTTTTTAGTTACTTTGTTGTACTTTATTCGATGCGTTATTTGTGTGCTGATCTTTTTTTGTTTGTTTGGCGTTTTGATCTGTGCATCTATGTGTTTTGTGTGGCGGAAACCCTAGCTTTTGGTTTAATGATGATGGATCGGATTTGATGTAGTTCAATCTGTTTTACTGGTTTGATCCATGAGCATTTGGTGGTTGATGAATTGTTGTTTTTAATAAGTTGGAATCTGTTTTACTGGTTTGATCCAGAAACATTTGGTTGTTGAGGTCTTTTTTCTTTTGAAACAAAAAAATTGGAGTCGTTTTACTGGTTTGATCCATGAGCATTTCGTTGTTGAGGTCCTTTTTTTTTTCGAAAAAACGGAGGCTGTTTTACTGGTTTGATCCATATTTGGCTTTTGAGGACTTTTTTGTCTAAAAATGGAAGCTAATTCAGGTTGTTAGGATGTAGTAGTACACCCGATGTGTTATATGGAGTTGGAACTTTTTCAAAAGTATGTGTCTATATGCACAGTTGAGATTTTTCCAAAGGCAACTTGAGGTTCATTGTCTCGAAAAATGTTAAGAGTTGTGATTCAAAAGTATGGTGGATCGGATTTGATGTAGTTCAATCTGTTTAACTGGTTTGATCCATGAGCATTTGGTTGTTGAGGAATTTTTCTTTTTAGAAAGTTGAATCTGTTTTAGTGGTTTGATCCAGAAACATTTGATTGTTGAGGTCCTTTTTCTTTGGAAAAAAATGGAGGCGTTTTACGGATTTGACCCATGAGCATTTCGTTGTTGACGTCCTTCCATGAACATTTATTTTTTGAGGACTTTTTAATTCTAAAAATGGAAACTAATTCAGGTTGTTAGGATGTAGTTGTAAACTGATGCATTGTATGGAGTTGAACTTCTTCAAAAGTATGTGTCCATATATACAGAATTGTGATTTTTCTGAAGGCAACTTGAGCTTCATTGTCTTGAAAAATGTTTTGGGTGCAGTGTTAGCACCTAACTTAAATTCCTAAAGCTGCATATTGTAATACTTGGTCAATTTAGAGGCTTATTGTATTACCAGCTTTGGTTTTAATTCCCGTGAATCCGTTGCCTAAAGTAAAGACAATGGGTGCAACAGGAAGCTGCCTCTGCTTTATGCTGAGGTAATTTGGAGGCTATGCTAATTAGGTGATATTTAGTTATTTACTTTAGCTCCCCGGTATACGTCAATTTTATTTTTGCATATATTTGGTTTATGCGAAGAATTTTCACTTTGCTTTGGTTTGATATGAAAGACTAAGCTAATTATAAGTGGGAAATCATGAGTTTTACAAGCTCATAGACTGAGGTAGAGAGTACGATATTCTCTTGGTGCAGCTATGCAGGTTTGATGTTCTTATTAAGATCATAGAATGTGTTTATCACGGATGGATTTCTTTTGAAAAATTTGAATTTTGGCGATGTTTTGGTTTGTGATTCACAGTAGCTTTTGCAGATTTGTGATTTACTCTGGGAGTGGGTAAACATTGCATTTTAAATTTTGGTCAACCTGTGGTATTCAACTTGAACGACTAGTTAGAATTTCCTGTACAGAATTTATAGTCTATGTTTCATTTGCAAGCTGTATATGGCTTCTGTTTTTCCTTTTCCATGCCATTCTTCCTGCCAAGCTGAAACCTAGTGTCCTTAGAATTAACAGAGTTCATTGTAGGTGCTAAGAGACTTTAGTTATGAAGCAAGTTTTTCAGCTCTCTCAGATCAAGTCCACTTTCTAATTTCCTGCAGATGTTTTTTCTTTTTTGCAAAATAGGAATCATCCTCGTATTGCCATGTTGGTTTCAGGAAAAGTAGCTTCAAGGCGCGATGGCCCACATTGGCTAGTGCATATTCATTTATCAGACATGAGTATAAATAAAATGTGACAATACAAAAGAGTGTATTATCTTGTTCGTTTCAAGCTTTTGAAATTATGTCTCTTGTGCTTTTACTTGCCTCATTTTTTTTCTTTTTAATTCATTGTTGTCAGTTCCATGAACACAAAGTTATGAAACATCTTCACTGATATTGGGTAAATTAATCAATACCAACACTAAACCCACTTGGAGCAACTACATGAATCTGTCATGTCTATCTACTTTATTCCATTATAGTATTCAGAATATTAATCATAGTTAAACTGTTATATTGGTTGTCAACCTGCTATGCTTTGTTGGAGCTTGACTCATTCACATGCATGGGTTGTTTGTTAATAAGTATATTGTATAAGTATCTATAGAATAATTTGCTTTTAGTTGTAATATTATATAGTAACTTTATTCACCTTGGATTTTCTTTGTAGGCTAATGCTGCATCAGGCATGGCTGTGCACGATGATTGCAAACTGAAATTTTTGGAGTTGAAAACTAAAAGGGCTTTCCGCTTCATAGTATTCAAGATCGAGGAAAAGCAAATCGTTGTGGAAAAGCTTGGTGAGCCAGCTGAAAGTTACGATGACTTCTGTTCACACCTGCCTGCAGATGAGTGTCGTTATGCAGTCTATGATTTTGACTTTCTGACACAGGAGAGTGTCCCAAAGAGCAGGATTTTCTTTATTGCATGGTATTGTCAAATGATTGGCTTCGTTTTTTAGTATAATTGAGAATTTATATACTTCTATTGCCAGTAGTATCCCCCACCCCGCAAAAATAGTTACTTCAATTCCTTGTCTTTGGCGTGTGCTCACTAACTATTCATATTTGTTTATCTTCTGTTTGTTTTGCATAGGAGTCCTGATACCTCTAAGGTTAGAAGCAAGATGATCTATGCTAGTTCCAAGGATAGATTTAAGAGGGAGCTGGACGGGATTCAGATTGAGCTGCAAGCAACTGATCCCACTGAAATGGGTCTGGATGTTTTCAAAAGCCGCGCCAACTAAGTAAACTTCTCTAGTTCAACATTGGATGTTCTCTTTACTTTGTCGAAGAGAAATGTTAATATTTGTTGGGAAAGGAGCTCGGCTAAGATGATATTGGTCTGTTGTTAAACTCTATTTGAAAGGCTTGTCAACTTGTAGACATTATGTGGTTTTGATCTTATTTGTGATGTTGGTTGGCTGCTGCTTCAGTAATGTTGTGTTGTGCTTAGATGGGTATATCCAATGTGTTAGTTTTGCTTTAAGTTGGTGTAAGGAGGTTGAATTCTTTGAGTTAGTCTATCATCAGTTTGATTACTATAATTTTGGTTTGGGTGATAGCTTTATTCTTTTGAGCCAGGTTCTATTATACATCCTTTGCTAGATTTTATTTGTAGGATTCATGTTGTATAATTGTTTAACATATACTTAATGTTTGTTTAACTCCTAGTGGACTAAAAATTCATGTGTTCTGGGAAAGCTAAAAATGTACGGGTATAGTTGGATCCAAGATTGTAAATAGGAATGCTAGTTTTAAGCCACCTGTTTGACCATTTCAATTGAGAAGGCTGAATGCATTGGCTGCCACCTCTTAAATTTGTCTTTGACTTTCAAACTTTTAGAAACGACGTCTCTATCTTAATGAGGTAGTAAGTTGGTATACGCTCTTTATCTTTTTCAGAATTCACTTGTGAAATTTCATTGGGTATGTTGTTTCTTGAAAGCTTATTCCTATTAGACATTTCTATGAATGAAATAAGTTAGGCCATCCCAATCGGCTCTTACTTTCGCATGGCTTGATTTGAAGCTCCTGTTTGTCGTTTTTAGGAGTGATAGTTGAGCGGGTTAGGTAAAATTTAGATGGGTCATGATGAGTCAAGATAAGAACGAGTCATGATTCAAATTTCCTTGAAACAAATTGGCCAGGATCAAAGCGGATTGGATAATGAGTTATACAAGGGGTTAAGACTCAACCAAATTTGACTTTTATCAAATTTTACATATTTTATTTATATTTATTTTTTAATAATATTTTAGTACCTAAAATATATACTTTTAATTATGGGTATATAATATATCAAATTTAAAAGGAGTTTGTTAAAAATATTTTGATAAGATTTTTCTTGAGTCAATTTGGGTTACATATAAACTCAATTTTTAATGGAATTGGATTAAAATGAATTAAGCTAATAAATTGACGGATCAATATCTCGTTCAAACTTAACTGAGTCGGCAAAGTAGATAGATTGAGCTTGATTTTGCCACGCAAGTTGTGTTATGTGATGAATCCTAGTGAATATTTCAAAATTTAAGAAATTCTATATCAAATTTTATTGATTAGTGATAGTTGAAATAGCCGAACGAAGAAAAAATCATCGAAGCAAACCAACAATTTTTTACCCTCCATGATTGTGCCCTTTCTTTGTGCCATGACCTTTTTGATGATTAAATATTTGTATTGTTCTGATGACTCTAAATTTAAAAAAGAAAAAGAAAGGAAATAGAAGGAGGACCAAATATACAAACAAATGTTCTTCGTTCTTAAGCATAAAAGGAAAACATTTCTTATTAAATTTTTTAAAATGGCAAATTAATAAAAATTGTGTTTTATAAGAATTAGAGAAGAAAGCATTTGTCAAATTTCGCTCAAGAGCCATGGCGGAAAAGGCAACAGCAGAAGCGATTTGGAACAGAGAAACAGTGCGAACCCACGACCACGTGGTTAAAAGCCACGCGCTCTACCACTGAGCTAAGACGGCTTGAATAATTGTCATTTTAAGATCATTCATCTAAATAGATGTTAAACCCTAAATCAGCTAAAACGATAACACGAGCACCTATCTACACCTTACTGTGATGGTTGTTATCCATTATATTGTATTTTTTAGTTAATATATAATATTTATTTTAATTATTATTTGAGTTGCATTGTTTTTTTAATTTATTTATAGTGCTGATATTTATTAGATTCAGTCTAAAGTATTTCTAAAAACAATACAACAAATACAATATTATTTCACAAAAAAAATTAAATTGTATAAAATGTAACAAAATATCTTTATGCTTTAAAAATTAAGACAATGCTTTAGACCTTCAATTTTTGGGGCTCAAATTTTTATCAAAAATAAATTACGTGTTAATTTTTTCATAGAAAAATTAATTATTTAAATAAAAGAAATCAAGAAAATTTGTTTTGTCTTCTTACATTTTGTCTGACAACATTTACATTGTTTTGTCCTTTTAACTTCTTTTGTCTCTTTTTTTTCAAATTTTTTATGTATTCCGTCAAAAATAAGAATTAATAGTTGAAAAATGTTGAACAAATTGAACAATAAATTCTTTTTTATTTCTTCATAGATTTTCAAATATTACAACTAATATATTAGAGTGGACTATATCAAGTTATCAACTTCTTGAATTAAATTCAATTATTCTAATTCACATTATTATCTAAAATTTGTCAACTTATTGCTTATAATAATATGTTAACATTCATATAATGATTGTTTCAGTGAAAGAATATTTTTCAATGTCGAATTGATAAAATTTTACCTAAACAATAATTTAAAAAAATATTTGAAGAAATCATTTATAAAAAAAAGTCAGTAATAATTTGCATCTAAAAATTTAGAAAATAAAATAATACATATGAAGTTTCATTAAAGTTTAGGCCTCTAACTAAAATTTTGTTTTAGACCTTCAGTTATGTTGAGACGCCCCAGTACGCAAAACCTTACTCCCATGCTTGTTCGATAAAATGATTATTTTTTATGGACCCTGTGCTTACGAAAAGAGTATCACCAATGCCACTTTAGCACTCTCATTCTAAAGTAAGGTGAATCATGGTGGATATCTAAGTCATAGTTATTTATGACATCTCATTCTTAAGAACAACCACTAATTCGCATATCTAAGTCATAGTTATTTATGCCATCTCATTCTAAAAAGCAATCACTAACTTGCATATCTAAGTCATAGTTATTTATGTCTTGTCGTAGAATTTCGATTCTACTTTTTTCACGCCCCAAATATTTTTTCAATTACATTATGCAAGTAGGCATATCTATAGTTTAATAGTTCTTTGCCATTCTTGGGCTCTATTTCACTTCCCATATAATCTTGCAAATGATATCACACTCCTTTGTATGGAGCTAGAAATCCTTTTATGTTTTGAAGACCAACGTCAACAACGTAATATTTTCCTACAATTTTTTTTTTAAAAAAATGTTATTCAGATCACACTTATACTTCTTCTTGATTCCTCCTTTTTAAAAGACTTTAACAAATTAAATTACTAATTTACATACCATGTAATGTAAAAGGAAAGTTAGCCAATGAGTCAAGAAGTACATTCTCAAGCATTCTACTAAAACATTTTGTCAAAATCACATGTATATAAAATATTTTGTGAAGTATTTTCTTTGTAGTTACGATATGCCTGTTGCCTATTTCCTTTGTAGTTAGTGGTTACGATATGAGGTTGGTTGATGTTACTTAATAGATAAAGATGTTTTATTAAATAAGATTGGTGAACATATTTTTTTGATAGATATATCAGAAAAGAATAATCTAATTATTTATTAGTAGATAGAAATATTTAAATGAGATTTGTCGACCATGTTAACGAAGTAAATTAATAGATAAATATTAATTGAAATTAATAAACGATGAGTTCTTTTTTATAGAATATAAAAATTTAACATAATTTCTAAATATTTAAAACTTTTCAAATACTATTCTCAAGCTCTCACATACTAAGTTTTTTTAATATTTAGATATTTGGGATATTGCCAACAAATATTATCAAGTTTTATGATGTCAAAATATTTTAAATTTTTTCAAAAACTATTTGAACCAAATGACATTGACACCATAAGTTGTACTTTATTTTATAATGCACTCTAGGGTCCAAATTAGGAGCTTTAAGCAATATCATAATGTAAAGGCTCCCTCAAAGAGACCTAATCACTCTTCTACTTGTCAGCCCTTCGATTCATCGTACTCTCCTTTCTCACCCCTCACTCTGGCTGGTTAGTTCACTTTCTCAATCGACTTGGTTTGTGCGGTTGCGAATTGTTGCACAAATGGGTTTCCTGGGAATTTCCAAAAACACCCTTTCCCTTTTTTCTTACGTGGTATTTTCTGTTTTTGTCTTACAGGTACTTGATTTTCATGAGATGAGTACTGCTGGTGATCGTCTTGTTTCAGCTCTTTCTTTGGTTGGCTTCCTTTTCTTTCCTGTTCTTTTTGTTGGGTTTATTTGTTAAGCTGATGGATTTTTCTGACTGACCAGTTTTTGTTCCCGGAAAAATGTAAGAAGGAAAGTTAACTGCTTTAGTTTGTCTTTTGGGGAATCTGGGAGCATAATGTGAGATGGAGAGAGACTGGAATTTGGGATCAATGAGAAGAGGCTGCAAGATTAAACTAGTCATATTTTGTTTAAGGGTGTGTTTGATATGAATGAAAATGTTTTCCACCATAAATGATTTCCTAGAAAATGTTATTATGGAAAACAAGTGATTTTTTAAACTTGTTTTCTCGTGTATGGTATGTAAGAAAGAAAATATTATCCCAAGAGCTTTTATATGTTATCTAGCAGGATATCATGAATACGGGATGGGATGGGGAGTGGGGTTTCGGAGGTGGGATGGTCAATTATTGGGGCTTGTGTGGGTGGGGAGAAGACAAGAAATATGGAGTGCTACTTGTTTTCACTGAAAACCATTTTCCTCATTTTTAGAGAACTTGTTTTCCTAGAAAAAATGGTTTCCAAAGATTTTGACCAACCAACCATAGGAAAATCGGACAACATCTTTTGTTTTCCTCCATACCAAATGCATATTGTGGAACTGTAAGCCTGCCTCGTTGGTTATATATATATATATATGTGTGTGTGTGTGTGTGTGTGTGTGTGTGTGTGTGTGTGTGTGTGTGTGTGTGTGTTTTGGGTTGTTTTTCTCAAGCAATAGAAGGTCTAGTAGTACTTTGTACTAAATTTACTACTAGAGAGAGAACCTATATTTAAGTGGACATAAATCCATGTATTGGCAGGATAAGGACTGGATCACTTGGTTGCAACACCTTCATCTTAAATACACACCACTAGGGCAGGCTGGTTTTTTCCGTTAGGTAACCACTAAGCCAGGCTTCATTGGCTTCTTTGTGTTTTTTTTTTTTGGTCAAGCGACAAGAATACTAGTAAAGAACTAGTGCCCTTAGTCGTAGCCTCCTCCATTTGACTGATAACCACTAGGTCATGCTTCTTTTGATTTTGTGCTATTCTGTTGTGTTGGAGTTGAAAAGAAGCAATATAGAAAATGTGTTTCTTTAACTTAGGGACGTAGGTTGTTTGTCTAATATTTTATTCTTGCAGCCAAGATATCACAATGTGAAGCATATCAACCTTGAGTTTGCGCAGGATATTGAAGACAAGCAACTAGAAAATGTTAAAAGCAAGGTGGGATTCATAAGTTTGGAAAGTCACAGAAATTAGCATGTTTTCAGAACCTTTTTTTTTAAAAATTTCCAATCAGTAAAAATTCCAAGGTAGAGTCTGCCTTTAATTAGCACCTCTGGCTTATTTTTGACTTCGTATCAATATCTACTTGGAGCCATTTTATAATCCTCAGAAAAGTTAGAAGTGATTTTTTCTTGTTGTCTCAACAACATGGGTTACCTGTATATAGAGGTGTCAAAAAATAAGGAAAATATTCATATCTTAGCATCTAATGAAGATAAAGAAAGTTCGCCTAATGGCCTAATCCTTGTAATTTGAGGTAACAAATTACTCTTAATGTGTCCTGCATGGTACTACTTTTGTCACAAAATTTGATGTTCCCGTGATTTAAAAAATATGCAGTGTGGGGATTCCCTTTTAGATTTGGAGATTTTAAATCTAAATGGTTGTCAAAGGATCTCTGACAAGGGAATCGAAGCAGTGACAAATACTTGTCCTAAACTGAAGGTCTTTTCCATTTATTGGAATGTAAGGTATCTCAAGCTTCACGTAATGCCATTCCTCTATTATTATATAACTGATGCATGACCAGATGGATTCAACTTTGTCACCTGCAATTTTTGGATAAATGTTTAGGGTAACAGATGTTGGCATTACTCATCTAGTGAAGAATTGCAGATACGTGGTAGATTTGAACTTAGGTGGATGCAAGGTACATGAACTTCTGCTATGCATGTGTTTCAGTGATTACTTTCAGATCTTGTCTTACATCAAACTTCAGATGCACGGATTCATATGTACGAGACCATGGTGATTCAAGCTGTTAAAAGAGAGACGAGATAGTCCTAAAATCTAATGGAAAGAAGTTATCTTGAAAGGCCTACAATCTCTTTGAATTCATGCAAACTTAGCAAAAAATAGGGTACGACAGGAGGACAAAAAATCCATATAAGTCATCAATTAATGGGGCTTAAGGCTTAGTCGTGGTAGTGCATTTGCTTTAGATCCAATATTCGCTAGGAGTCTTTTAGCTTTGTTCGATATTTGTATGCTAGAGCAAACATAGAGAACTTAAACATTTTATATTTGATTGAGACTGGTCTAAATGGAGCAACATGGAAATTTTTCTCTAACAAAAGCCACCAATCATCTACACAAGTAGGGGCATGGTGGATCCACCAAAAGAAACTAAGAACATGGGGTTATTCCTCAAGTATAGAGTGTCATTCTCAATGGATTTAGATTTGCAATTTCTCTATTTCCAAATAACCCACATAATGGCTTAAGAAGCAACATGCCACTCAGATTCCTCTCTTCCTTTTCCTAAAAGCCTAACTGTAAAACACTTCCTTCACTCTGCTTGGCATAATCCATTGTATTAAAACCAGTTCAGGACTGTTCATCACGAAACCGTAGCACATGACAATGCAGAAGGAGGTGATATGTTTTCTCTCGCATGCCTACACAACACTACCTGACCAGTGTAGTCCTTTCTTCCTTAGGTTGTCGGATGTCAGGATCACCTCCTTAGTTGCGAGCTACACAAAATATCACACTTTCTTACTCGCCCGGGATACCTATACCGATGAACATGGAAAATTCATCTCCACTATCACTAACATTTTCTAGTAGTAAGCCTTGAGTGAGAACATACCATCTCTCAATGATACCCCATCTCCACAAATCCTGCAAAGTGTGCGTTATATTCTGCTTATAAAGTAGTTCTACTAGGCATTGGAATTTCTCTGTCTATCAGTGTAAGATCTCCCCTCTTAAGACATTCATAAATTTCTAGATCCTCAGAATAATGATGTTCTAATTTTGTTGATGGCGTTACTTGAGGGCTAGACGTGAATCTACTTTATTCCTACTTATACCTTGTTTATATATGCATATGCGTACCTTGCTTTCTGAAAACTATTTATTCCCTACTGGCGAACCATGTTGTAAGATTAAATTATTTCTTACTTTTACTTGTGATGAGGTTAGCAAAAGGGGCTTTCTTTTTAAATCTTAACGTAAATTGAGTGGGAACAGAATGCTGTTGTATTGACCAAGTAAAAGTAGACGATAGAAAGTGAACACTGACAGAAACTCAGCTCAATCAGAAATATATTCTTGATCCTTGATAGGTTTAAAATTAGCCAAATACCTAGATAGCCCCATAAACATGGCATCATTTGTCAAGTAAATGCCTTAGCTTTCCAATGACCATTTAGACGCTACTTTGTCTTATATATACCCCGATCACACGTATTGTGCATGACTAAAAATCATCATTGACGTGTCAAATGAATAATGAAAGGATGAAGCATGTCAAAAAGTATGATGATGAAAAATTTCCGATCTCCTAGCATCAGAACCCCTTCCCCTTTCCCTGCATTTTTATCTTTGACCTATTTCTTCCAAAATATTCCTCAGCTCCCAATAGTTCGTGTTTCAAAATCTGATCCATGTACTTATATCATTGTTCTCTTTGAATAATAAACAAGTTATTCTCTCCATGTGTTATCAATAACAATTCGAAATGGAGGAAACATGGTAACTGGGAAGGACAGTGAACAGCGGAGACAATGTTTGTTATTAATAGGTTTTCTAGCCAACAATTTTGTCGGGTTCCTCAATGGCAATAACCTGGACGTTGCCGGCAAGGGAAATGGAGACTTTTGAGGGCCTTCAGGTGGACTGCTGAAGTTTGGTTTTTCAGACAACGATTCTGGCCAAAGGTTCTGATATTCTTCATGGTACAGTTCGTGGTCAAAACTTAGTAAATGTCGTGAGTTTTAGGGCGTGAAAGAAAGGAAAAGAAGAGAACATTTACTGGCAGAAAACATCGATGGTCGGTGATCATTTTTCCAACAGTCCATGACTAAATTCAAGATTTCCTCCTTTTCTTTTAAAAAATGGAGAAGAAAACATAGTCACTTCTTCTTTGTAGAGATCCCTCCCCCTGCTTTTTCTTATTCTTCTTTCAGGTCCCTCCCCTCTTTCTCATTGTAAATCCCTGCTGCCGGCTTCTTCTTCATTTTGCACAGTTACCTCTTATAGTGGAAGTTTTTTTGCCATGGCAGCTCTTAACCACATGCTGATATATGGGGTGATCTTCAAGTTCTTTCATTCTTTATTTTTGAAAAATTTTATCAACTAGGATTGAATATGAGTGGCAGAGTTGGTAAATAATCTAAGAAAAGCGAGGAAGAAGGATTAGGGGAAAAAGGAACAAAACCCCCCCGAGAAAAGCTTAATTTGAGCCATTCACATGCTTAAATGTACATGGAAAAAAACAGTATTTTTTTATGTCAGCGTGAGGTGTTTAAGAGACACAGTGCTGCTGGGACGAAGTGTTTAAATGGTGTTTGACTAAGGTGTAGTGTTTAAGGGGCTATGTATGTATTTATCTTTCAAAATTTGTGAAGTATAAGAGAAAAGTATTACATGATACCTTGTGCACTTGCAGCACAAGTAAAAAAAAAGCTCCTACCTTATCTAATCATACTATCGTTTTACTAGAGCTCCATGCATCTAAGACTTGATACTTGTGCAACACAAGATGCACTCAGAACCTATGTTTCCCCAAATCCAATATGATGCACAATATGTACTACATTGACTAAAGATGGTCTGTCTGTGCGCGAGGAAGGTCTTTTTCCTTTCTCTCCCCAAATCCAATATGATGCACAATATGTACTACATTGACTAGAATTGCAATATGTTCCTGTTTACCTTGATGTAAGTTTAATAAGAGCCTCACCACGAGGTACATCAAGCTAGTCGAATTTGCTCTCCAGATTAATATACGGGTCAAATACGCTGAGATGTTGTTTGTGAAGTTCACCTCAAAATGTTTCAAATTCTTCCTCTTTTTTTTTTTAAATTAATTTTTTAAAAATCTTTCAACTAATAATAAATATAACGATCCCATTCTTGTTTTGCCTTTTCAACAGTTCAAGTTTGCAATATGTAGACAAGTTGCTCTTGCTTCTCATATTATGCAAATCCTCTTAATTTCATTTGATCCATGCTCTTTCTGCTGAAGATTTTTCTCATTGTATTGATATGTTATGCAGAATATTACAGATAAAAGTTTGCATCTGGTTGCTGGCAATTATCAAGAATTAGAATCGTTGAACATCACTAGGTTGGATACTTTCTCTCAGCCTGCACGAGATTAGTTAAGGGAAAAGTTGTTTTTAAATGTTCTGGATATAAGGGGCCCTTTCTTCGAGGCCTTTGTCTGTTGTATGGGTGATGATATATAAGCCTCTCTTTCTCTAAGAAAGATACTTGCGACTATCTTGAGTTCTAATTGCTCAGTTTCATAAAAAGAGTATTTCTAATTGTTTGATCTTGATAATCCTTTTGAGAGGGAACAAATATGATTGCTTGTTCTTGATTGTACTGATTTTGTTAAATGTGACTAGGTGCATCAAGATGACGGATTCTGGTTTGCAGCGGATATTGCTGAACTGCTCTTCCCTTCAGAATTTGAACCTTCATGCCCTTTCCACGTAACCACTAGTTTTATTTTATAACTTAACTTTCAAAAACTATATGTTCCATTTCATTGCATATCATGTGTCAATGCACCTTTACTACTGCTCAGAGTGGTCTACTACAAATTTGCATATGTTTGAGTTTCTACTCAGAAAAGCTGCTTCCTTTCTTTCTTGCAGCTTAACAGATGAAGCTTATAAGATGATATCTCGTCTGCCTCATCTTAGATTCCTGGATCTTTGTGGTGCTCAGGTTTAATCTTCAGCATTTTTGTGAACTGTTTTTCATATATTATGCTATTGCTTGGTGAAATATCAAAGCTGTTTGACACTGTTAATAACCCCAGTTGTCCTTCAGAATCTGACAGATGACGGGCTTTCTTGTATAGCAATGTGCAAAAACCTGGTTTCTCTCAATTTGACATGGTATGTAACCTAAGTATGTTTTCATTTTCACCGGGAGCACAAGTAGAACAATTGTATGTTATTGAACTGATATATATTCACATTTACAGGTGTGTACAAGTCAGTGATGTTGGGGTCATAGCAATAGCTCAAGGCTGCAGGTCTCTTGAATTACTAAGGTGAATGTGGACCTAGAATTATCACTAAAATAGGAAGACCAAAATGATCTATGATAATTTACTTCAGCATCTCCACAAAATTGACAAATATCCTATATTTGTGAACTAATTGAGATATAGATATCCCTGTTTTTGAATATTCCAAAGTTTGTGTAGTCATTGGGCCTCCGGCTTAAGCAATTATAAATCAAAGTATAACCAATTCCTATTGGCTGCTGGTGTATTTGCAATTTGATTAATGAACTGGACTATTTTTGTAATCACTGAATCTGTGACCTTCCAGTGAACTATTTTTTTTTGGGTACCTTCCAGTGAACTGACTGCTATACTTATTTAATTTCCTCTTATGTTGCTACTGCAGTTTGTTTGGGATACTTGGGGTCTCTGATAGGTGCTTGGAGGTGCTTTCTAGCTGCTGCTCCAATACACTTACAACCCTTGATGTAAATGGGTGCATCAATATAAAGGTATATTGAGTTAGAGCTAAAGTCCGATAAGGTCAAATTTTTGATGATTCCATCATCTATGATTGAGTTGCGAAAACTTTTGGGCTTTCGAGCGAGGAAAAAAAGGAGAGAAATATCCTTAGAATCTCCAGCCACGCTATCACCTTTGTTTCCTAGAATACAACAATGACAACAACATAACCAATATAATCCCACAAGTGGGGTTTGAGGAGGGCAGGATGTATGTAGACCTTACCCTTACCTTTGTGGGGGTAGAGAGACTATTTTCGGTGGATCCTCGACTCAATAAAAGAGTAATCAGAGAAGGAATGAAAAGAACATTATGACAACAAAATAACATGAAGTACATAATAAAGCATTAAGTATTAGTAAAGACCGGAGATTCTACGTGAAGAGAAGATGAGGAGAAGGGACTAGCCCCATGCGTCTCTCATAAAAATTCCTACAACACTTGGCTACCATTACCCTTCTACTCTAATTTTCGACCTCCATACCTTCCTATCTGGGGTCATGTCCTCAGTAAGAGGAAGATGTGATATATTTTGTTTAGTCACCTCCTCTCAGTTCTTCTTTGGTCTACCTTAGTCTATCCTAGACTCTATTATAGCTAGCCTCTTGCATAAGGATTCGAGCACGTCCTCTTCATATTATTTAATCATCTCAGCATCGCTTCCCTTGTCTTGTCCACCAGAGAGGCCACTTCCACCTTGTCTTGTATAACTTCACTCTTTATCCTGTCTCTACTAAATCCTTATCTTTGCTACCTTCATTTTTTTAACGTATGCGATTTTTGATTGACCAACACTCTGGCCCATATTACAAATGTAGATCTAACCACCACTTTGTAGAATTTGTTTTAAGCTTTGGCGAAACATTCTTATCACACTGTACCTTGAACGCAGGTCTCTATTTCACCCACTCCGCTCCAACCGATGTGCCGTATCATCATTGAACTCCCTGTCTTTTGTGAGGTTAAAATATAAGAGTAGTAGTTTCCTTTGTTTCCTAGAATATTGGCTCATAAACACATGTGATAAAAGTTGGAAAACAATTGGATCGTGCTATTTAGCAATTAAGAGCTAAGCCTTTCAATATGGTTTGCCCAGTAGGTTTTCTATGTTTATTACTTGGTCAGCTGGAAGTCCCTGCTTTTCCCATATGTCCTTGCATGTTTTCTCATATTTCCACGTGATTCATATGATTTTCTTACTGTTGGTGCATTACTTTGTAGAATCGCAGCCGTGATCAACTGCTTAAGTTATTCCCGAACGTGATATGCTTCAAAGTGCATAGCTAAGTTGTGAGTTGTCAAGGATTTCATCTTCTCTTCCTTGGTCAGTATCTCAGCTAGCACAGAGTGATTGAAAGAAACTGATCCCAAATTGCTAATGGATTATGATGAGCCCTTCATTTATTGTCAACAGGAGTAAAAGAATGAAAGGGGAAATTAGCTCACCCGCTTCTATGAAAGATAAAACAGGGCAATTCAGCATTCTCTGTGTGGCACTTATTTTCATCTTTTACTGGCGATGATTTATTTATTCCATATACGCTCCTCATTATGGTCATCTCCTATGCGATCCACGCTCCTGTCTTTTCTACAAATATATTTGCTTAGCATGGATCTGTGTCTTTACTAATTCCTAAACTTTGAATGCTTTTATGTAGCTAGAGCTACATATGTTTTATGTAGATTCATGTAAATCTTTATTGGAGGATGTATTATTGTCATTACCTTCTTTATTGATATGTTATGGACCTTATGGTTCATATCTGAAGCTAAGTGATTAAGGTCTGTTTGTTTCTTGTTTGGTGAACATTTTCTTCTTTTCTCATCCGAGGCTAAATTCCTCTGGATTTTTAGTTGGGACAAGTATACTGCCAATTTGAAAGTTAACTATCAAGCTTTTGGATGACACTATGCAAGTATGATTTGTTAAATAGTTATCTAGGTTTTTAAAATATTGTGAATGGGGTGGATGGAGAGCATTATCTGAAGTGATGAATATTGCAACTTGAGGTAGTGATGCAAAATCTAGTATGACATAATTAAAAAGAAAAAATCTACTTAATAGCATAAATAAACCTTATAATATAGGTATCATTGGACTTCTTTTGATGAATTCTTTTCATTCTTGATATTTGAGGATCATTTCGATGTTGGCATTTGAGGATCATTCTCGGATAGAGTGTTGGGTGCAGTTTGGTTATTCTTCTTTAGACTGTAATTGTAATTGGATAATTGATTATTCTTGTATAATAGGCTTTTGGATGAGATTGTATCATGATTTGGGTTAATTTTATTGTGTTGCTCTTGTGGGGGCCTTATTTGCTAGTCTGTTTGTTTTGTGGGCATTTATTTCATAACTTGCTTGTGATAGAAGCTTGTAATACTGTTTGACTTGTAATGCCTGAGAGAGAGGTGGAGTTGTGGATTTTAGCATACTTTGAGAAATGAAATGCTTCTCACATGGTGTCAACTTATTCCAAATGAACTCTTTCCCATTGTTTACATATGAGGCCGTTGTCATGATTTGGTTAAGTTTTGAGAATTTGAAATAGTTGCATATGTTTGTTGAGCTGATTATTACCTCCATACATATATATTGTGATACATGCATCTTCATTTATCATACATGAATCTTGGGAAGTTCTAAAATGTGAAAATTCTTTTTGAGAAAGAAAATAAGACACCTTTAAAACCCTTGACCACGAGCTAGCTGATAAAAAGATGAGAAATTGAGA
>DF358017.1:39456-51922 GCA_000787875.1 Solanum virginianum
AGCTCCAAAACACATGCCCTAAGCATATCTTAAAAGGTGAAAATTGTCCTTTCAGCTTGGCGAAGCATAAGTTCGATTGAGTTCGCATTTGGATTGAATTGAAGGAAATTTGAGGTATGTAAAGTAACCTTTCCTTTTGGCATGATTTAGCTAAATGTAGGCTTTGATATAAGTCTTGAGAGAACTATATTCTTGAAATTCGAGCTTGTGTATGATTCGTATTTGTCCTTCGACATCCTTATGGTATTTGGTCAGAATCTAGACTTTTATGTCTTGAGATTTGTAAATGTACAATTTGAATAAATTTTGAAAGAATCTATTCTATATTGATTTTAAACTATAAATGTCCGCAACTTTTGATAGAAAGCCCGGATTGCCTTGAAAACCATTTTGAAATGCTTCGTAGTAGTTTGCATGATCTAGGATAAGTGTGTTCCTCCTAATTTGGGATAGTTCGGGTTTTCATCGGTCGTGGGACCCGTGACACCCTTTTTATATAATTTTGATAACTTTTGAAAGAATTTGTAATAAATATTATTTTGATTTCGAATATGATTATTTTACTAATCTTTTGGATTTATGATAATGATTTCTTATGCATATGGTTACTCACGACTCTGCTCGTGCCTTTTATGATATCATTCACCGGTTCTCGGGCTAGTTGTCATCGTGCGCCTTATGATATCTATATATTCTAAAGTTATGCTGTGTTCGTCGGGTCGGCTTGCCCAAGGGCCGGGCTCCGCTTAGATTGGGGGTTATAAGGTGCTGGGCTTCTGATATGTATGCCTTTATGCCTCTTTATGGTATGCGTGATGGAAATTTAAGAGATTTGAACCTTCTGGAGTTATGGTATAAAAATTTGTGATTGTGTTCGAGTGCCCATTAGGGCACTATTAATGGCCCATAGGGCTGGGTCGTGACAAGTAAATATCAAAACATACCTTCTTGAGAGCGCATCAACAACCACATTCTCCTTTCCTTGTTTGTAGGCAATTACATTACGAAAAGTTTCAGTAAACTCCACCCATTTAGCATGCCTACGACTAAGTTAACCTTGGCTCTTCAAGTACTTCAATGACTCATGATCAGTCTTAACCACAAATTCTCGAGGCCACAAGTAGTGCTGCCATGTAGCTAACGCCCTTACCAAGGCATGAGCATGCCTGCAACTAAATTTTCCTTGGCTCTTCGAGTACTTCTATAACTCATGATCAGTCTTGACCATGAATTCTCGAGGCCACAAGTAGTTCTGCCATGTAGCTAATGCCCTTACCAAGGCATATAACTCCTCATCATAAGTTGAGTAGTTCAATGTTGCTCCACTTAGCTTTTCACTAAAGTAGGCAATTAGCTTGGAGTCTTGCAACAAAACAACACCTATGCCCTTACCAGAGGCATCACACTCAACTTCAAAAGACTTAGAAAAATCAAGAAATTGCAAAAGAGGAGCAGAACACAAATTTTCTTTCAGCAAGTTAAATACATCATCTTGTCCCTTTCCCCATGAAAAACTCTTATCCTTCTTAATAACTTCAGTTAATGGAGCAGCTAAATGCATCATCTTTTTCCTTTCACCATGAAAAAATCTTATCCTTCTTAATAACTTCAGTTAAAGGAGAAGGAATGGTGCTAAAGTCCCTTACAAACCTCCTATAAAAACTAGCAAGTCCATGAAAACTCCTAACTTCAGTTACACTATTAGGTCTAGGCCATTCTTTAATTGTTTTGATTTTATCACCATCTACTTCAGCTCCCTTAGAACTGACCACTAAACCTAAGAAAACTACACAATCTATACAGAAAGTACACTTTTTAAGATTAGCAAATAAGCGCTGATTTCTAAGGACTTCAAAAACTTGTTTTAGGTGCTCTAAGTGTTCATCTAGATTTTGAGAAAAGATCAAAGTTGTCATCAAAATACACCACAACAAATTTTCCATGAAAATCTTTAAAAACATGATTCATTAGTCTCATAAATGTGCTGGGTGCATTTGTTAAGCCAAAAGACATAACTAACCACTCATAAAGTCCATATTTGGTCTTAAAAGAAGTTTCCATTCATCTCCAGAATTCATACAAATCTGATGGTAACCACTTTTAAGATCAATTTTAGAAAAGATTTAGGATCCACATAGTTCATCTAGCATATCATCAAGACAAGGGATAGGATGGTGATACTTTACTGTTATCTTATTGATGGCTCTACAATCCACACACATCCTCCAAGTTCCATCCTTTTTGGGTACCAATAGGATAGGAATAGAACATATGCTCATGCTCACTCGAACAAAACCCTTTTTAAGCCATTCTTCAACTTGGCTTTGTAATTCCTTGGTCTCTTCAGGACTACTCCTATAGGAAGGCCTATTTGGTAGTTGACAAAGTCTATTTAGTGCTCAATCTCTCTCAAAGGTGGCAACCCCATTGGAATATGATCGGGAAAAATAACTTCAAAACTCTGCAAAAGAGAAGAAACACTATTTGGCAAAGAAGGAGTTAGTTCTTCAAAGTTAATCAATACTTCTTTGTAAGTAAGTAAGTACTATGGGTAGCCCCTCTTTTCTAGCATTCAAACACTCTTTGACTTTTACATTAAGACTCTCTTTTTTCTTTTCCTTAGCCTCTTTCCTCTCACCAAAACTTTTTATTTTTTTACTCAAACCCTCTTTTACCTTTTTACTTAGTTTTCTGCCCTCTCTCTCTTTTTCTCGGCCATCTCTCTTTTTATCTAACTCTTGGCCCTTTTTTCTTTTCCCTCAAGCTCATTTTTTATCTCTCCCCTTTGCAAACCATTGTCTCCCTCAATCATTTCTGATCTTCAAACACTTGTGAAGGAGATAATGGTGCAAGAGTAAATTTCTTACCATTATGTAGAAGACTGTACCTATTCTTTCTCTCATGATGAGTAGCATCCCTATCATATTACCAAGGTCGGCCAAGTAAAACATGACATGCTTGCATTGGAACTACATCACAAAGAATTTGATCTTTGTACTTACCAATATTGAATGAAATCAAGCATCGTTTGTTTACTTTTACCTCTCCATTATCATTCAACCATTGGAGCCTATATAGGGTAGAGTGTGTCATGCATGCAGTTCCTAGCTTATCTACCAAATATGAACTCACCACATTTGCACAACTTCCCCCATCAATAATCATAGAATAAGTCCTCCCCTTTACTCCACATCTAGTATGGAACAAATTCTCCCTCTGTCTCTCATCACTAGTCATAGAATAAGTCCTCCCCTTTATTCAATATCTAGTATGGAACAAATTCTCCCTCTGTCCTTCATCACTACTACCCAAATTAAGAGTTATAATTCTCCTAAGTACCCTAATTATACCATTATTGGGTAGTTCTAAATCATCTTCCTCACTTACACCTCCTCCCTCTTCTTCTTCCCCCTCACTTTTTTCACTCTCATATTCTTCATTCTCTCTAAGCATGATGTTTCTTCTACTTGGACATCCATGCATCATATGACCCCTCCCATGACATTTACAACATTGAATAGAACTAGAAGATTTAGAAGATCTGGGATTGAAGGTTTTACCTCCCTCATCAACTTTACCTTTACCTCTGCCTTCTTGAGGTTTAGGAGCTTTTCCCTCTTGATTTGACCATGGCTTCTTAGAGATGGTGTTAGACCGATTTCTCCATGAGTTAGGTTGCTGCTTTTTCTTGATTTATTTTTCTACTTTAATAGACAAATCAACTAACTCATCTAAAGTTACATACTATTGTATCTCTACAACATTAGCTATTTCAAAATTTAAACCATTTAAAAATCTAGTCATTGTAGCTTCTTCATCCACCATGAAATTAGCTCGGATCATAGCCATATCCATGCTTTTGAAGTACTCATCTACCGACATGGAACCTTTCTTCAAGTGTTGAAGGCGGATTGCAGTTCTCTTTAAAAATATGATGGCACAAACCTCTTCCTCATCACCCTCTTCATATCTGGCTAGGAAGCAATAGGTGGTAGCTCCTGTTGCACTTCATCCCTAGCAAGCTTTATCCACTAAGAAGTAACATAATGAGAAAACTCAACAATAACAAGTTTAACTTTCTTATTCTCAGAGTAGTTATGACAATCAAAGATGACTTCAACTCGTCTCTCCCAATCAAGGTACAAGTTTGGGTCCCTTGTCCCCTTGAAAGATGGAATCTTCATTTTTATACTACTTATATTATCATCTTCTACTCTACCTCTTTGCCCCTTCCTATCTCATCTTTCTAGATTAAGTTCACCGTCAAAATCATCATTATCATATTCAAGATTTACAAAAGGGGCATGGGGTACATTTCTTCTAACTTAAGGTCTAACATTATTGGGTGGTACAACATTATTCTGCCTCCTAATTGCAGCTATAGTCTCATTCTGCTCGGTAATTATATTTCTCATCTCTTGAAATTGAAGGTTCCATCTCTCCAATTATTGGTGCATAGCTTGAAAGGTGGAGTCATTCCTTCCTTTGATCTCAGCTTCTAAACGATCCCTTTCTTTATCACCACCTGAATTAGACATCTTAAAGGAAAATATCAATCACACACTTAATATGGCTTTTACCCTCTTTCAAACTCACCCACACTTGCCTTTTTCCCCTCGAATAACCTTTGAACAAGAGTACTTTATAGATTTATAATTAAACCCAAATAAGTATCAAGTTCTAAAGTATAAATTTTTGGGGCACAAAAGAAAGTAACGAATTAGTCCTAGAACAAGTAGGATTTAGTTGAAACAAAACACGAATAAAAGAAACTTACTCAGAATTACATAAGAACAAGAAAAAATTCTTCGTATCCTCAAAGATTTAGAATCTCCTCTTCTTAATTCCTTTTTATTTGGAAACAACTAATGCATGATTTTGAGGGTAAGTAAATGAATTTCTTGGAGAGCAAGTTATCACCTTTTTTTGGAACTTTTTTTAAAAAAATTTAACTTTTTTTTGCTCTTTATGTTTAAGAAATCCCAAGATTTACCAAGAATAGAATCTTGATACAACTGCTCTGTAATTAGTATGTAAATTAATCACCTTCTAAAGAATACCAAAAAGAAATCAAATATATCACAAGAATAAAGTACTTTATACCTCAAACTATGAAGTAATAAAGGTTTAAAGATATATTCTCAAAGAACAAGGTTCAATAGAACTCTCTCAAATATTATTAATATCAATCTAATTGTCTTTAATGAAAGGAAAAAGACTCCTATATATATTATAGGGTCCTTGGATGTCCAAGACTCCTTAGGTTAGGCCCAAGGAGTATCCAAAACCTTGAAAGAGAATTACAAGGTAAATTCTACTCTAGAAAGGAAATAAAGTTACCTTAATTAGGAATAGACCTAGTAGTTCTAGGAAAGCATTGAATGGTACTAGGATACCTTAAATAGAATAAATAAAATATTAATAACCTATATATAAATAAGAAAATAATGTAAAACCCAACTAAGAAAAGAATCTTGACAAATTTGGAAAGTTTGACTATTCTTCTCTGCAAACTTGGGCAGAAAAGCAACCTTTGTTGTGGCTGATTCTTGGACTCTTCTTGTTCTTATTTACACAAAATTTAGCCCTAAAATTCTTCATCTTGGACTTGAATTTGGGCCACCAAATAATTGTACCATTTGGACAATTTATGCTTCTTGGGCTTTAGCTTTTCTTCCCAACAATACACCTTTGGATCTGCAATTGAAGCCCATTGAGCTTATCATTAAAATCCTTGGTTTGAGATCTTGTTATGGGCCTCCTTTGATCTTCTAAAGTTTCATCCTTTTCATCATTGTCCTTCAAAGGAGTAGAGCTTCGTATGATGCTATCAGAACCTTTTATAACAACCTGCTAACCCTAGGAAACTCCAAAATTCCATAGGTATTATTAGCCTTGGCCAATCTTTCACAACCTCTATCTTTTGTGAATCAACCCTTATGCCTTCATCGAATACAATATCACCAAAGAATACCAATTATTTTAACAAAAATTCATATTTGGAAAACTTAGCATGCAACTACCGATCACAAAGATGAGGGGTTTTGATGTGAATGTCTTAGGGGTGTTGCAAGGTGTTGATTGATGGTTTTACTATAGATTTTCTTGCATGATTTTATCTCTAAAATATATGGTCTTTTACCCCCATTACACACCTCCAAGGTGTTTGATAAAATATCCGAATGTGGTTTCTTGAGGAATTAAAGGTCCAAAGCATGAGATATGATATGACTGATGTTTTAGTGATGGAATGAACTTATGTACATGATATATTCTATATAAAGTGTTGCATTAGACAATATCCAATCCGGGGGACTAAGAGCCCAGACAACCGAGGTGGGGGTTTGTACCCATCAACCATGTGAGAGGTTTGTACCACACCACTAGGGTAATAGAGTGAGATCATCATCAATCGAGGTGGGGGTTTGTACCCGTCAACCATGTGAGAGGTTTGTACCACACCACCAGAGTGATGGGGTGAGATCATCATCAACCGAGGTAGGGGTTTTTACTCATCAAACCATGTGAGGGGTTTGTACTTTGCCACCAGGGTGATAATATGTGATTATCATCAACCATGTGAGGGGTTCGTACCACACCACCAAGGTGATAGGGTAAGATTATCATCAACCGAGGGTACACTCTCTTAGTTTAGCAATCCATGGTGGCATAGTAAGAATTCAACCAATCCATACCCATTATAACATAAAAAATTCCACCATTTCTAGCTCAATAAGTTCAGCCAACGTGTCATAGTCACAAATAGTTACTATATAATTATATAAACCTTTTGTCTATAATAGACTCCCCGGTTGGTGTAGACATTTCAAATGGGTTGTTTAGTAGTTTAGGTGTTCTTTTAAGCTTCCCAGCAACTAGTGGAGTGATATATGATAGAGTTAGAAGTAGGGTCAATTAATATATTTACATTATGTGAAAAGATGGACAATATACTTGTAACTACGTCAGGTGAAGCTTCTAAATTTTGTCGACTCCCTAGAGCGTAGGTGCAATTTTGGACTCCACTAGAGCTAGCTGCCCCTCTAACACCTCAATCATGACTCGTTGGAACTTACTGACCAATTCCTAATAGAGGTGCTAATGATGATGATGCAATAACTGATCTAGTAGGTTGTGCCATATCACCCATGCATCTTCCTAGGTAATCTCTCATCATATGCCCTGGTACACTACACCAATAAAAAAATATTTGTCCCAATGTGACATGTACCTAAATGACTCCTCCTACATTGTTTTCAAGGCTACCTAGAAGCCATTTGTTGGATTGTTGGATCCTTCATTGTCCGTGCACCGTGGCCTTTACTCTTTTGCCCAAATTGATTACTTTTAGAGCCTTGAAGTTTTGGTGGAACACTAGTTGCAGAGTAGGAGGATGATGGCCTAGACGGTCTATTAGAAAATTGAGGCCAAAACTTACCTTGTGATGGTGTAAACTGCCCTATAGAACTAGCCCTTTTGCACTGCCACCTTTCTAACTCATTTGTCTTTCTCCTTGCCCTATAGAACTAGCCCTTTTGGACTGCACCCTTTCTAACTTATTTATCCTTCTCCTTTGCCTTTGATCCTCCAGGTTTTGTGCAAAAACTTGCATCCTTGCTATATTCATTTCTTTATACAAAGAAGCAATGGTACAATCTCTCACAAGATACAAATCCAATCTATCCATATAGAGTCCTATCATCCATCGTAGCAACTAGATTAGGAGCATACCTAGCCAAGGCATAAAATTAATGAATATACTCCCTCACGCACATATTCTCTTGGTGGAGATGAAACGATCCCAAAAAGTTCCTAAAAACGTGTCTCGAAAGTGCTCAAAATCTTATTTTCCATATATCTAAAAAACCATTTATTATTTTGAAAATCTGACTTCATATTCTTGTTCAGGGGGTCAAAATTAGGGGGAGAAAGGTATAACCCCAATTTTAGAGAAACTGTGGCAAAATTTGATCTTTTCAAAATTTCAATTTTCAGAGGCGATCCGCGACGCTCCTCTGTTATGGAGTAGTGTTAATTTTTCCTAGTTTTGTTGTCTCAGCCCAACACTTGAAAAGTCTTGGGCCTAAGTGTTCCCAAATATATTTTTACCTATACTTAGCCTCATATCACCCTAAACATTCCCCAATACTCACCAAGACACTTAGCCAAATATTTGCTCCTAAATTCAAGTCCCAAACTCAAGACCACTCTTAAGGATTTCATCAAGGATCTCACTCAAGCTTCAAGACTCCATTTCTAATCTTCAAGTGTGTTGATTGATGGTTTTACTATAGATTTTCTTGCATGATTTTATCTCTAAAATATATGGTCTTTTACCCCCATTACACACCTCCAAGGTGTTTGATAAAATATCCGAATGTGGTTTCTTGAGGAATTAAAGGTCCAAAGCATGAGATATGATATGACTGATGTTTTAGTGATGGAATGAACTTATGTACATGATATATTCTATATAAAGTGTTGCATTAGACAATATCCAATCCGGGGGACTAAGAGCCCAGACAACCGAGGTGGGGGTTTGTACCCATCAACCATGTGAGAGGTTTGTACCACACCACTAGGGTAATAGAGTGAGATCATCATCAATCGAGGTGGGGGTTTGTACCCGTCAACCATGTGAGAGGTTTGTACCACACCACCAGAGTGATGGGGTGAGATCATCATCAACCGAGGTAGGGGTTTTTACTCATCAAACCATGTGAGGGGTTTGTACTTTGCCACCAGGGTGATAATATGTGATTATCATCAACCATGTGAGGGGTTCGTACCACACCACCAAGGTGATAGGGTAAGATTATCATCAACCGACCAAGGGGTTTATCCTTTGGAAATCAAGTTGGTCTATGCTTCACTAATGATACCATATATGAGTATGGGTTGCTTAAGCATGTTTTACTTATGCATTGATCATTTATGTCACATTACTATATCCTGCCTATTGTCTATTGTTATGCATGTTGACTATGAAGCTTATCTATTATTGTATTGCATCCCACATACTTAGTACATTCAAACTTACTAACGCATACACTTACCTACATGATATCACCATGTAGGAACTGGCGTTCAAGTTGATCATCCTTCTCCTCCACGTGGCTAGATCGGTTCTACTCAAAGCTATTGGTGAGTCCTCTATTTCTGGGACTTTAGTCTATGTTGCTATTATCTATGTGTCGAGACACTATAAAGTTGATCATCCTCTTCCTTCGTGTGGCTAGATGATACTACTCTAAGCTTGTTGGTGAGTGCTCCATTTCATTGACTTTGGTTTATGTTTTCCTTTTATCTATTTATTGAGACACTATCTTATGTCTATTTTGACTATGAGGGTGAGCCCGGTTACTTTGTCTTGGCTCCCGCTCTATCTATGTATTTAGAGGTAGTTGTTGTTGGATAAGTTATGTATCTATGGTATGAGCTTTGACTCCTTGTCTCTTGATGATGTTGGTTTGCAAGCTACCCTTAGCCCCTTTGCCCCTCAGTATCATTTTATGTCTTTTACATGCTTTCGCGACCAATGATGTGTAATGATAAGTTGAGAGGCTTGTTTAGGGGTCTTTGGGGCTCCCTATTCGCCATGTCATATCTAGGCCCTAGGCTTGGGTAGAGACAAACTTGGTATCAGATAGATCCTCGAAGTCCAACACACCACGAGTTCATTGATGAGGTCTACAAAATCTTGAATATCATGGATGTTGGGCCAAATGAAAAGGCGGAGTTGGAGGCATACCAATTCAAAGGGGTAGCCTAAATTTGGTATGAGCAATGAAAGGGTGAGAAGGGGGTTGGTAATGTGGTGCTTTGGGAGGAGTTCAAATTGGCCTTCCTTAATTGATTTTTCCCTCTTAAGCTTATGGAACCAAAGTTGGTAGAGTTATGAACTTGAAACAAGGTGCTATGAGTGTGAGGGAGTATACCCTCAAAGTTAATCAACTTTCGAAGTATTCTCCTAACTTGGTGGCCGATCCTAGGTCAAGGATGAATAAGTTTGTTATGGGGGTCTCTGACTTGGCAAGTGAGGAATGCCGGTCTGCCATGCTTATTGGTGACATGGACTTGTCTTGGTTGATGACTTATGCTGAGCAAATGGAGAAAGAAAAGTTGAGAAAGAGGAGGGGCCATGAGGCCAAGAGGGTTCGTTTTGAGGGTAAGTTCTGAAAGGGTACTAGATTTTATCAAAGCCAAGGGCCTCCTCATGCTACTAATAGGGGGTTTGCCAATGACTTCCCTAGGCCACAAGGTGTTGCTGGTGTGACTCTTGTTGATGTGTGTTCCAGTTGTGCAAGGAATCATAGAGGCCCATGTTTGAAAGATTTCAATGCATGCTTTGGTTGTGGGGAACTTGGTCACAAAAAGGTAGATTGTCCAAGAAACCATAGCAAGGTTAGGGGTGCAAATGTGGTTCCATTGGGTAGAGGTGGTCCTCAAGGTAGTGCCCTAAGGCATAATTGATTTTATGCTCTATATGGAAGTCAAATGGTTGGTAAGGTCCCCGATGTCGTTATCGGTATGTTAAAAATCTTTGATCTTGATGTATATGCTTTGATTGATCTAGGTGGCTCCCTTTCCTTTGTTACCCCCTTTGTTGCTAAAAAGTTCCATACTGAGTTGGAGTTGTTGCATGAGTCATATGAGGTGTCTACTCCTATTGGTGCATCTATTATTGCTAGGAGTGTGTATAAGTATTGTCCGTTTTGTAGCTTGCCTAAAATCTTACCTTGTAATCTTGTTGGATTAAATATGGTTCATTTTGATGTTATTCTTGGGATGGATTGGTTGCATGCATACTATGTTTCTATTGATTATAGAACCCATAGGGTCAAGTTTCAATTTCCAAATGAACCAGTCCTTAATGGATTAGTTGCATGCCTACTATGCTTATATTGATTGTAGAACCCATAGGGTCAAGTTTCAATTCCCAAATGAACCTATCCTTGAGTGGGAAAGTCAAAGATGTGGTGGTCAAGGATAGATTCATTTCATGCATTAAAGCCCATAGGTTGATTTCCAAAGGGTGTTTGTATCATCTTGTAAGGGTTAAAGATGTGGAATCCAAGGTCCCTTCCATCGAGTCGGTACCCATTGTAAATAAGTTTCTTGATGTCTTCCCAAATGACCTTCCCGGTGTCCCTCTCGGAAGGGAGATAGATTTTGGCATAGACCTACTTCTCAACACTCAACCTATCTCTATTCCCCCTTACCGTATGGCTCCGGCGGAGTTGAAGGAGTTAAAAGAGCAATTGAAAGATTTGTTGTAAAAGGGATTTATTAGACCTAGTCAATCCCCTTGGGGTGCACTAGTGTTGTTTGTAAAGAACAAAGATGGGTCACTTAGATTATGGATTGACTACTGGTAACTCAATAGAATTACTATAAAGAATAGATATCCTCTTCCAAGGATCTTCAGTCCGGGTATCATCAAGTGAGGGTGAGGGAGTGTGATATTCCTAAGATGGCCTTTCGGACTAGATACAAGCATTATGAATTTGTGGTGATGTCCTTTAGGTTGACTAATGGATCGGCCATCTTCATGGACCTAATGAATAGGGGCTTCAAACCCTATCTTGATTCCTTTATTGTGGTCTTCATTGATGATATTTTGATGATATTCACTTAGTAGGGAAGAGCATATGGGCCATTTGAGGGTTGTGTTGCAAAGATTGAGAGAGGAAAGATTATATGCTAAATATGAAAAGTGTGAGTTTTGGTTGAAGGAGGTTGCATTCTTGGGTCATGTGCTATCGGGGGATGATATTGAGGTGGATCCTATGAAGACTGATGTGATTAAAAATTGGCCTAGACTATTGACTCCATTGGATATTAGGAGTTTCTTATGCCTTGCGGGTTACTATAGAAGGTTTGTGAATGGGTTCTCCTCCATTGCTTTCCCTATGACAAAATTAACTCAAAAGGGGGTTAAGTTTGAGTGGACCAATGAATGTGAGAAAAGCTTCCAAACTTTGAAGGATAGACTTGTGTCTGCTCCTATATTGTCACAACCGGATGGGCTTGAGGGTTTTGTTGTGTATTATATGCATCTAGAGTTGGTTTGGGTTGTGTGTTAATGCAAAGTGGTAAGGTCATAGCCTATGCTTCTAGGCAACTCAAAGTGCATGAAAAGAACTATCCTACCTAGGATTTTGAATTGGCCGCTGTGGTGTTTGCATTAAAGATTTGGCATCATTATTTTTATTGGGTGCATGTTGATATCGTCACCGATCATAAGAGCCTTCAATATGTCTTCACATAAAAAGATCTTAACTTGAGGCAAAGAAGGTGGCTAGAACTTCTCAAAGATTATGACATGAGTGTGCATTACCATCCGGGTAAGGCAAATATTGTGGCGAATGCTCTGAGTCGGGTGTCTATGGGTAGCCTAGCTCATGTGGATGGTGGTGATAGGGAAATAGATAGGGAGGTGCATACATTGGCTAGATTGGGGATG
>DF358017.1:62704-74726 GCA_000787875.1 Solanum virginianum
AAAGACATCGTCAGACATAGAAAATATGATCTGACATGACCTTTCACCTCAGATAAAATCCAACTGAAATGACCCCAAAAATGTGCCTTGAAAGTACTAAAAATTCTAATTTCCATATATCTCAAAATTCATGTGGGATATTGAAAATCCAACTTCATATTCTTATTCAGGGGGTAAAATTCAGGGGGAAAAGGGTATAACTCCAATTTTAGAGCAACCGTATCAAAATTCAGAAATCGCAAAATGCGATTACCAGAATGATTTTTGGCGCGACGCGCCAGTGTGTTAATTATGCCCAGATTTTAAATTTTGGTCCAAGACTTTATGTCTTGGGCCTAAGTGTTCCTGTACGTAAAAATACCTATACTTAGCCATTTTTTACCCTCATATCAATCTAAAAATTTCCCAATATTTATTCAAATATTTTACTCCAAAACGCAAGACTCAAAACCCTTTATGAATCTTAAGGATTACACTCAAGCTTCAAGTCTCCATCTCCAATCTTCATCAAGTTCATCTCCAAACCTAAGGTATGTGGGTTTCTTTCACGTTTTAGCTTGTTTTGAGCTATGAATCTAAGATCTATTGTGAGATTTGATGAGAGGTGTTGATGTATATTGCTTGAGGGTGTTGCCAAGTATCTATTGATGGTTTTATATTGAATTTTCGTGCATGATTTCACTCTTGAATTGCATTATTTTACACTAGCACTACACACCCTCTAAGTGTTTGATAAAATATCCGTTTATGGGTTCTTGAGGAAATAAAGGTCCAATGCATGTCTTATGAGTTGAATAACTATATGATGATGAAATTATGATGAAACAATGATGGAAAGGAATGTATGTATATGATGGTGAAAGGAGTGTATATATATCATATTACCTCTATAGTGTTGGGGATGACCAAGCCTAGCTAAGGGGGTTGTAGGCCCGGGTAACCTAGTTGAGGGCTTGGTACCTCGATCACCTAACTCGAGGGGTGATAGGCCCAAGTAACATTATTAGGGGTTTGTACTCCATCAACCTAATTGGAGGGTTTGTACTCCATCAACCTCATGAAAGGGTTTGTACCTCATGCGCCTACCAAAGGGGATGGTAGGCCTTGGATTGCACTAAGAATGGTCACTCCTTACACTTAATCCATAATCCATATAAGCATGATTTACTACGAGCATCCTCCATGCATGCCATATTGCTATATGTACTCATTGCCTATGCTTATGCATTTCGATTATGTCGCTATCACTTGTCGCATTGCATCCTACATACATAGTATATTCAAACGTACTAACGCATACTCTATGCCTACATGATGTCACCATGTAGGAACCGGTGCATCGCTTGATCATCTTCCTCCTCTACGTGGCTAGTACAATTATCTCTTAAGCTTGTTGGTGAGTCCTCCATTCCGAGGACATGCTCATGATCTCTTGCTATGTACTATGACTATCTTTTCTTTATTTATGTATTGACTATGAGGGTAAACCCAGTTGTTTGTCGTGGCCGACGCTCTTATTTATGTAATAGAGGTGTTGCTGGACATGCTATGTATCTATGCTATGAGCCTTGACTCTCTTGTTTCTTGATGTTATGATATGGAAATTTACCCTTAGTCCCAATTCCCTTGTTTAGATCTCTCATTGTCGTTTTAATTGCTTCCATAACCAAGGATGTATGATGATATGCTATGAGACTTGTTTGAGGTTCCTTCGGGTTCCCCATTCGCCGGTCACGTCTAGGCCCTAGGCTTGGGTCATGACATTAGCCCTTTCACATGGGTCTTAATGGGTTCAATTTGATGGGTCCTGGCTGCTCATTTTTCTCTTTTCCTTTCACTTTTTTGGGGCCCAATTTGTCAAGTAGGTGGTTATTGTACTTGGGCCTTTTATCTATTCATTTTGCACTGCAAATCTAGTCCTTTTACAATACTAAACCATGGGCTACAATTACACCCTTAGCTTGGCCTTTATTTATCATTGGACTTGGATAGATTTTGTATTGGGCCTCACCTCCGTTCCCTTTGCTTTTTACTTAATTTTTGGACCTCAAGTGAGTTCACTCATTCAACCCAACCATATTATATTCCATATACACTGGACTAGTACACGTACGATGTGGGGTGTTACAATATTCTTTTCTAAATATTTCTTTCTATATGTATGTGCCTTTATTATCTAACATGGTAATGCAGGTTATCATGTATATGCATTGCGTTCCCTTATACTTGGTGCATTCAAATATACTATGCATATATTTTCCTACATGATCTAATCACGTAGGGACAAGAGTCTTCCCTCATCCACCTCTATGTGGCTAGTTGATTGAAGAATGTTTGCTTGTGGTGAGTCCTTTATTTCAAGGACAATACCTATGCTCTATCTACCTTTGCTTTGACTTTATTAATTATGCTACCCATTTTGAGGGTGAACTCGGGGTATGTCTTGGCACCTGTCCTTCTATGAATTTAGGCATTGTTGGATGATATGATGTACTATGTAAAATCTATGTTATGTTATGTATCTGTGAAGGATTTTCATTTAACCCTTATCCCTTTGATGTTGATGTTGTTATGTGTTGATAAGATGGTGAAGTTCCTAAGTCCTTACTGCCCTAGCTTGAGTCCTATGATCTCGTCCTTAGAGTTGCTTGTTGTTGAATGTGTGATGTTAATTCCCATGTTTCCTATTCCTATAGCTTGCATCCCATGATCTTGTCCCTTAGACATGCTTGTGGTGATTGTATGATGATGAGTCCCATGACTTCTCATCCTATAGCTTGAGTCCTAAACACCCATTCCTTAGTATTAGTTTATGATGTATGAATTGTGCTTCTGAACTGATGACGTGTGTATGTATGCTGTGAGCCTTATTCGGGTTACCCTTGGGTTCCCATTTGCTATGTCCATCCTAGGATCTAGACTCAGATCATGACACTCATAGAATCTATTTGCAAGAAATAGAGTTACAAAGGGCAAATTTGCTCCCGAATCTAACAGTTCATATGCATTAAAATCATAAATGTTCAACCTATTTATAACAATGTCTGGAGTCCCTTCAACCTTTTGGTAGGAATTAAAAATCATTGACCCTATTTTCTCTTGGAGTACCTTCAGCTTGTCGACTTTTGTGTTAGGGCCTAGCACTGCCGCTTCTGCATTCCATGGTAAGATCACCGGGCTTGCCGCATTTGAAGGATGCATTGGAACTGGCCATGCACTACACTTTTTAGGGCCTTCCACAGTTGGAATAATTGGATGAAGCTTGCGCACCAGACCCATCTTTTGGCTTGAGATTGGTCCTCTTGTCTTTTTTTAATAGAGCAGGTGAAGTGTTATTGTGTCACAAACCACAATCAGAATACAACTAAAGAAAATAAAGTAAAACAAAAACAACAACAACATGTAGTCCAAATCCCAAACCTAGGGTCATGAGTACAAAAGCATCTAAGGTAGTATGAAAGAGTAAATACAAGTGTCTTGAATTAAAATGCAACAATGTCTAATAATGTGGGGTTTGTACATTGATTACCTCGCTCAGGAGATGGCAGGCCCCTGCAACCAGGTCGAGGGGTTTGTACCTTGATTTACTTCAAGCATCATTCATACATGCCATATTGCTATATGCTTATTCATTGCATATGTTATGAATTTTGATTATGGTGCTTATCACTTGTTGCATTGCATCCTACATACTTAGTATATTCAAAGGTACTAGCGCATACTCTATGCCTACATGATGTCACCATGTAGGAACTGGCACCCCACTTGAGCATCCCCATCCATGTGGCTAGTACGATTCCACTCGAGCTTATTGGTGAGTCCTCTATTCCAGGGACGTTGCTTATTGCCTCATGCTATTTTCTAAGACTACTTTTCTTTCATGTAAAGTTTGACTATGAGGGTGAGCTAGGTTATTTGTCCCGCTCTTCTCTATGTAGTAGAGGAGTTGTTGGACGTGTCATGTGTAATGTTATGAGTTTTGACTCTTGATGTTTATGAGATGGAATTTTTCCCTTAGCCCCATTGTCCCTATTTTACTCTATTGTTGTTGTATTTTATTGCTTCAACGACCAAGGATGTGTATTGATATGTTAAGAGGCTTGCTTGGGGTCCTTTTGAGTTCCCCTTGCGCCCTGTCACGTCTAGGGCCTAGGCTTGGGTCATGACAAACATGGTATCAGAGCACTACGTTGTTACATCCTCGGAGTCCAACACACCATATTGATTAGAGTCTTGTTAATGGTTGTGTTGTCCACCACAACTATGAGCTAAAGGCTATGAGGCATTTAGGAAATGTTTCCCTTCTTCTTACTCTATGTCATTCTATAGAAGTTGAGGTAAGGTTTTCCCCCTGACGATTATCCTTTGTTATGCTAGATCATGCCTACCATGAGAAGGAGAAGAGCTCACACACCCGAAGGGCAACCAGCTAATGGAGACCTTCAAGATGCTCTCACTTTGCTTGAACAAGTTATTGCTAACCAAGCCAACCAAGGGGCCCAAGCTCCTCATGATCCTACACCGGCATCTCAAATGAGAGATTTCATAAGAATGAATCCCCCAAAATTCCATGGGTCAAAGGTAAGTGAGGACCCTCAAGAGTTCATTGATGAGGTCTACAAGATTTTTACTATCAAGGGTGTGAGGTGGGAGGATAAAGCGGAGTTGGCGGCCTACCAACTCAAAGGGGTAGCACAAATATAGTACAACCAATGGAAGGAGGAGAAGAGAGTTAAAAATATGGTTCTATGGGAAGAGTTGAAGGCAGCCTTTCTTAATTGGTTCTTCCCTCTTGAGCTTATAGAAGTTAAGTTGGTGGAATTTATGAATTTGAGATAATGGTCTATGAGTGTGAGGGAGTATGCCCTTAAGTTCAACCAACTTTCAAAATATACTCCACACTTGGTGGCCAACTCAAGATCTAAGATGAGCAAATTTGTGATGGGTGTTTTTGACTTGGTGAGTGAGGAGTATCGATCTGCCATGTTGATTACTCACGTGGACTTGCCACGTTTGATGACCTATACTGAACAAATGGAGGAGGAAAAATTGAGGAAGAGAAGGAGTCATGAGGCAAAAAGGGCCCATTTTGAAGGGAAGTTCCATAGTCAAAAGGGTTCCCGATTCCATCAAGGCCAAGGGTCTTCTCATACATTTTAAAAGAGGGTTGCCAATGATTTTCCAAGGGCTCAAGCTGTTAAAGGTGTGGTTCCTAATGGTTGGCATCTAAAATGTGGTAAGGGTCATAGTGGCCCATGCTTGAGGGATACTAATGCATGTTACGGGCATGGAGAAGTTGGGCATAATATGTTGGATTGCCCAGGAAATAGCAACAAGGGTAAGGAGGTTCGTCCACAAGGTGCTAATGCCATTCCTTTTAGAAGAGGTGGTTGACAAGATGGTGCCCCAGGCAAAATCAATTTTATGCTTTGCATGGGAGGCAAGGGGTTGATGAGGTGCCCGACGTTATTTTTGGTATGTTAAAAATCTTTGATTTTGATCCTGGTGCCACTCTTTCTTTTATTACCCCCTTTGTTGCCAAAAAATTCCATATTGAAATAAATTATTGTGTGAGTCATGTAAGGTGTCTACTCCTATTGGTGCATCTATTGTTACTAGGAAGGTTTATAGAGATTATGCCATTTGCATTTTGCATAGAATATTATCTTATGATCTTGTTGAGTTGGACATAGTTGATTTTGATGTCATTCTTTAGATGGATTGGTTGCATGCATACTATACTTCTATTGATTGTAGAACTCATAGGGGTCAAATTCCAATTCCCAAAAAAAACCTATCCTTGAGTAGGAGAGTCATGATATGGTGGTCAAGGGTAGGTTCATCTCTTACATTAAAGCCCGTAAGTTGGTCTCTAAGGGGTGTCTTTATCATCTTGTGAGGGTTACGGATGTGGAGTCCAAAGTCCTTCCCATAGAGCCGTCCCGGTTGTAAATGAGTTTCTTGATATCTTTTCAAATGACCTCCCCAGTGTTCCTCCCGAAAGGGAAATAGATTTTGGTATAAAACTCCTTCCTGATACTCAACCCATTTCTATCCCCCCTTACCATATGGCCCTGGCAAAGTTAAAGGAGTTGAAGGAACAATTGAGGGACTTGTTGGAGAAGGGTTATATTAGGCCTATCTTATTACCTTGGGGTGCTCTGGTGTTGTTTGTGAAGAAGAAGGATAGGTCACTTAGAATGTATATTGACTACCGGCAACTTAATAGGGTCACCATTAAGGATAGGTATCCTCTTCCATGGATTGATGACTTGTTTGACCAATTGCAAGGGGCTAGCCATTTCTCTGAGATTGATCTTTAGTCAGAGTACCATCATGTGAAGATGAGGGAGTATGATACTCCTAAGACGGCATTTCAAACTAGGTATGGGAATTATAAGTTTGCTGTGATGTCATTTGGGTTGCCCAATGAATGAATAGGGTCTTGAAAACCTACCTTGGTTCGTTTGTTGTGGTATTCATTGATGACATTTTGATCTATTCACATAATGAGGAGGAGCATATGGATCATTTGAGGGTAGTGTTGCAAAGATTGAGGGAAGAGAAATTGTAAGCTAAATATGAAAAATATGAATTTTGGTTGAAGGAAGTTGCCTTTCTTTGTCATGTGGTGTCGGGGGATGGTATTAAGGTGGATCCTAAGAAGATGGATATGAATAGTAATTGTCCTAGACCACTGACCCCATCGGATATTAGGAGCTTCTTGGGCTTAACGGGATACTACCGGAGATTTGTGAATGGGTTTTGTTCTATTGCCTCTCCTATGACAAAACTGACTCATAAGAAGGCTAAGTTTATATAGACTGATGAGTGTGAGAGGAGCTTCCAAACATTAAAAGATAAGCTTGTGTCTGCTCCTATATTATCACTACCGGAAGGGCTAGAGGGATTTGTTGTGTATTGTAATGCTTCTAGAGTTTGTTTTGGTTGTGCTCAAATGCAAAATGGTAAGGTTATAGCCTATGCTTCTAGGCAACTCAAGGTTCATGAAAAGAACTATCTTACCCATGATCTTGAACTAGCCGCCGTGGTATTTGCATTAAAAATACGATATCATTATTTGTATGGGGTGCATGTTGATGTGCTCACCGATCATAAGAGCCTCCAATATGTTTTCACTCAAAAGGATCTTAACTTGAGGCAAAGAAGGTGGGTAGAACTTCTTAAGGATTATGATATGAGTGTGCATTATCATCGGGGTAAGGCTAATGTTGTGGCGGATACTTTGAGTAGGGTGTCCATGGGTAGCCTAGCTCATGTTGATAATGGAGGCATAGAGGTGGCTAAGGAAGTCCATCGGTTGGCAAGATTGGGGGTTAGGTTAGGAGAAGTGGATAATGGGGGTGTTGTTGTTGATGATTCTAAGTCTTCATTGTTAGAGGAGGTGAAAGCTAAGCAAGATCTTGACCCTGCTTTGTTGGAATAAAAGGCATTGGTAAAATAGGGTAAGGTGGACGTTTTCTCCCAAGGGGGCGATGATTCCCTTAGGTACCAAGGTAGGTTGTGTGTGCCTTGTGTGGATAGCTTGAAGGAAAAGATTCTTGATGAGGCACATGGTTCTTCTAATTCTATTCACCCCGGGTCTACTAAATTGTATAGAGATTTAAGAGTGATGTATTGGTAGGGAAGTCATAATGAGAGACATTGCAAAATTTATTTCTGGTTGCCATAGTTACAAACAAGTCAAAGCCGAACATCAAAGGTTGAGTGGCCTAACCCAAGACATAGAGATTCCTACTTGGAAGTGGGAAGAGATTAATATGGATTGTGGTTAGGCTGCCCAAGACTAGAAAGAGTTTTGATTCCATATGGGTTGTAGTTGATAGGATGACAAAATTGGCCCACTTTATACCGGTTAAGACTACATATGGGGCTGAAGAATATGCTAGGTTGTACATTTGTGACTTGGTAAGGTTACATGGGGTTCCTTTGTCCATTATATCGGATTGTTGTGCACAATTCACTTCACTTTTTTGGAGGTGTTTCCAAAGAGGTCTTAGAACCAAAGTATAGCTTAGTACAACCTTTCACCCGTGATAGGCCTTGTCTTGCACTATAATGGTCACTTCTTACACTCATTTTATGATCTATATTAGCATAGTTTTACTTTAAGCATCATTCATACATGCCATATTGTTATATGCCAAACGGATGGCAAAGCCAAAAGGACTATCCAAACACTTGAGGACATGCTTCGGGCTTGTGTATTGGCACTTAAGGATAGTTAGGATGATCATCTTCCATTGATTGAGTTTGCATATAATAATAACTATCATTCTAGTATTGGTATGGCACCATTTGAGGCTCTCTATGGTAGACGTTGTAGATCATTGGTTGGGTGGTTTGAGGTTAGAGAGGTAGCTATGTTGGTAATAGATCTGGTTATGGAGACTCTTGAGAAGGTTAGGATGATTAGAGAAAGGTTGAAAACATCCCAAAGTCGTCAAAAGTCTTATGCCGATGTGAGGAGAATAAATCTCAAATTCAAGGTTAGTGATTGGGTTTATTTGAAGGTGTCACCCATGAAGGGTGTGCTCTGTTTTGGGAATAAGGGGAAGTTGAGCCCTAGATATGTGGGCCTTATAGGGTGATGAGAAGGATTGGTAAGGTGGCATACGAGTTGGATTTGCCTAGAGGAATGGAATTGGTTCATCTGGTCTTTCATGTGTCTATCTTGAGAAGTGTGTGGGTGATCCCAATGCTATTATGCCTCTTGATATTGTGGTGTTAGTTAAAGAGAGCTTGACATATGAAGAGGTTCCAGTAAAGATCTTGGATAGGCAAGTGAAGAGGTTGAGGAACAAGGAAGTTGCTTGCATCAAGGTCCTTTGGAGGAACAAACGAGTCGAAAGTGCTACTTGGGAGGTCGAAGCGGATATGCAAAAGTGATACCCTTATCTATTCCATTCTATTAAAGCCTAAAGTATTGATCTAAGTCCTTTATATGATCTTAAGTTCAGCCCTCGAAAAAGTGATATCCATACCTTTTCCACTTGATTTAAGACTAAGGTATTGATCTATGCCCTTTATATGATCTTAAGTCTTAAATTCAATCCTCATGTCATTGCATACATTTATGTTTCAGTGGACAAGTTAATGATGATTTTACACTTATGTTGAGATTTTTTAAATGATGTTTAAGTGTATTGTTGCATCCTTATTTCGGCTGAAAGTGTCATGTTTGCATCTTGCATATACATTTCTTTGACATTCGGGGATGAATGTTCCCAAAGGGAAGTTATTGAAGCGATCCCAAAAAGTGCCCAAAAATGTTCCTCGAAAGTGCCCGAAATCGTAATTTCCATATATCTCAAAATCTATGCGTGATATCAAAAATCCAACTTCATATTCTTGTTCAAGAGGTCAAATGGAGTGGAAAATGGGTCTAACCCCGATTTAACAGCAACCATATCAAAATTTAAAAATCCCAAAAATTAATTTCCAAAGAGGTTTTCACACCCCTAGCGCGACGAGCAAAAGGCACGCCTCAGTTCATTTTTGTGGCCAGTTTTCTATCTCGGTCCAAGACTTTTGGGTCTTAGACCTAAGTGTTCCCATGCGTGAAAATACCTATACTTAGCCTTATTTCACCCTCATATCATTCAAGACATTCCCAAATACTCACTCAAACACTTAGCCAATATTTCATCTCCTAAATTCAAGTCTCAAAAGTCATCCGGATCTCAAGGTTCTCACTCAAGCTTCAAGTCTCCATCTCCAATCTTCATTAAACTTTTCTCCAAAGTTAGGTAAGTGGGTTTCTTTTATAGGTTCATTTCACCCATGATACCTAAGCTTCCTTCAAGTCTTCTCCAGGAAGATTGACTCGACAAATAAGGCACTGAATTGGCGAACTATTTCAGTTGTGCCCTAAATTGCATGATTTAAAGTTGATTTACTCATGGGTCTTATGTATTATGAATTTCACTGCACATTATGTTGGGGTTTCATGAAATTATGACTGTTTTAGCATGTTTGAAACTATGAATCTAAGATCTAATGTGATATTTAATAAAGGATTTTGAAGTATATTGCTTGAGAATGTTACCAAGTGCCTATTGATGATTTTACATTAAAATTTCTAGCATGATTACACTCTTGAAATGCATGGTTTTACACAAGCATTACACACCCACCAAGTGTTTAATAAAATGTCCGGTTATGATTTCTTGAGGAATTGAAGGTTCAATGCATGTCTTATGAGATGACTGACTTTATGATGATAAAAGGAATGTATGTATATGATGATGAAAGGAATATATGTATATGATATTATCTTTATAGTGTTGGGGATGACTAAGCCTTACTCGGGAGGTTGTAGGCTCGGGTAACCTTGTTGAGGGGTTTGTACCTCGATCACCTTGCTCGGGAGGTGGCAGGCTTGTGGAACCAGGTCAAGGGATTTGTACCTTCATAACCATATTGGGGGGTTCGTACCTCATTAACCATGTTGGGGAGTTAGTACCTCATCAACCATGTTGGGGGGTTTGTACCTCATCAACCACATGAAAGGTTTTGTACCTCATGCACCTATCCAAGGAGATGATAGGCCTTGGATTGTACTAATAATGGCCACTCCTTACACTCGTATTATGTTCTATCTTAGCATAGTTTTACTTTAAGCATCATTCATACATGCCATATTGTTATATGCTTATACATAGCTTATGTTATGCATTTGGATTATGGTGCTTATCACTCGTTGCATTGCATCATGCATACTTAGTACATTCAAATATACAAATACATACACTATACCTATATGATGTCACCATATAGGAACCGGAGCCCAACTTGAATATCCCCATCCATGTGGCTAGTACGATTCCACTCAAGCATGTTGGTAAGCCCGGTTGCTTGTCTTGCCATTCACTCTTATCTATATAGTAGAGTGTTGTTGGACATGTCATGTGTAATGTTATGAGTTTTTACTCTCTGTTGACTCTTGATATTTATGAGATGGAAGTTGTCCCTTAGCCCCATTGTCCCTATTTTACTCTATTATTATTTTATTTTATTTCTTCCGCGATCAAGGATGTGTAATGATATGTTAAGAGGGTTGCTTGGGGGTCCCTTTGGGTTTCCCTTGCGCCGTGTCACGTCTAGGCCCTAGGCTTGGGTCATGACAGTTGCCACCATTACCGCAGACACAAAGTTCACTATCTCGAGTGGATTACTTCAGATATTGTAGACCTGTCTATTTGCGGGCTTACCATCAAAGGATCCTCATAGCCACCTACACAATGTGGTATTTGTTGTAAGAGTATGATGGGAACACAAAATCAGTCTATGGATATTGTGGGACATCACCTCTTCCCATTGTCTCTCCTGGGCAATGCTGCATTATGGCTATCTGAGCTTCTGCAGAGCTCAATCATCAGTTGGGAAGACTTGCAGAAGGCTTTCTTGGAGAGGTACTTCCCTAGATTGAAGAAGCTCAAGTTGAAGGACTATATCAACAACTTCAAGCAAGTTCCTAGTGATTCGATAATCACTACTTGGGAGTGGTTCACAAAATGTATGAGGAACTTCCCTAACCATAATATTGTTGATGATGCATTGGTGGAGATCTTCTACCCTGCCCTTGATGAGAACAGTTAGGCCTGTGCTGACAATATCATGGAGGGGGGGTCATATTTCTAGATCAACCATTTACAAGGATCCCAGAGCGAATAGAAAGACTGGTCAAGACAAATCGTGCATGGGGCCAGCAGGATAGAGCTTCCACAAAGAGTTCATATGTTGTCAGTGTGGGTCCAAAGCAAGCCAGAATTAATGAAGAAATCATGCAGCAACTTGCTCAGATTTGCACAGGTATGGAGATGATGCTGAAGTAGAGCCAAGAGAGAGTGTATGCAGTGGTTTATCAGTCTCCATATGTACCCTTGTACGAGGAGCCATACTATATGATGAGGACGCATGTTTGGATGCTGAATAGACGAGGGATTTCTGGACCAATGTCCAAGGGTCCAATGAGAACTATTGGGGCCACAGTCAAGGA
>DF358017.1:74808-85385 GCA_000787875.1 Solanum virginianum
GCCACAGTCAAGGAAACTAAGGTCAGAACTTTGGTAGAGATAGAGCTTATATGGACAGCCGCGGAGGTTACAATGATAGGAACAAGGGTCCAGATGTAGATTGGGGTAACAGAGAAGGCTTCTGAAATCACTACAAGAAAATAGGTCATTAATGAGGGGAAATTTTATCACTAAAAGTAAAAATTTGGTCGTTATTAGTTAATAATGACCAGTAAAAATTTGATCATCACTGGTTGTTAAAAGCTCCGCCGTTAAAAGTTTAGCGACCAAATTAAGTTCGGTTGTTAAAAAGCTTTAACGATGACAAAAATTTGACTGTTATACCTCTTTTTAGCAGCTAAAGTTTTTCTTCACTAAATGATGTTCTAGTTATTAAAAAAAATATGGCAAGCTAGGTTCACTTCAGGGGAAGGGCCCGACCACAAGGATCTATTGCACATCCCCTTACCTTGTATTTCTGCAAGATGATGTTACCAAGGTAAGTTCACATGACAACAACTTTACCAATTACTCCAAGGCTCTCTTCAGTTCTAGTTATTAAAACTTCAATTATAACCACAAATTAGATCAGCAAAAGTACATATATGCACGCACACACACATACAAATACGTGCACATATAAAAACATACATATTGATTATATTCATATTAAATTTCATAGTAACAATAAAGAATGATATTGCATAATGTTACAAAAATATAAACATATAAATTGTATGATATTATATTTTTAACTCTTAATAAAAGAAAAACTAGAATATCTTTTTCTTAAATATGAAATGCATTCTTTCTGTGCTTCCAAAATTTTTCATTGCTTATACTTATTTACACTTTCTCTGAGGATGAGTTCTTAACATTGCATGATCTGTCAAAAGATAAGTATAAAAACTTCATATAAGGTTATTAATGACACTCCTAATAACTATTATCTTCTCTTTTTTTTTCAAAATCAAAGATTAACTACAATGAAATATAAACTTTGCTTCTATTCCCATAATCAAATAAAAATAAAGTTGGATTTTCTAGTTCTAGACATAAAGTTGTTTGTTTTATATTTTGCACCTTAACTACAATAAAATATAAACTTTGTTTCTATTCTCACAATCAAATAAAAACAAAGTTGAGCTTTCTAGTTCTATATATAAAGTTGTTGATTTTGTATTTTGCACCTTAAGTTATTGACTTTTTGCACATTGATTCATGGATAAAACCCCCAACTTCTTTTAGTTTTACTTTTTATACTAATAGTATTCACCAAATATAAATAATTCAATATCATTAAAATATCATGAGATACAAATCAAATATATCATCTTAAATTTTAGATAATGAAAAAAATCACGATCTCTTAATTAATTTAGTAGTTGATTATATGTCATGTAAAACTTTTTAAATTGTCTATTTGTAAAATTTCCGTTTATACTTTTCTAACTCAAAAGAATGATTTTTCTTCTATATACACCTGTTAGTTTCACAACCAATAATGAGAAAAAAGTCGACACAATATATATTTTTATTAGAAAAAATATTATTACTGAATACTGATTCTTAAGTCTATTGATCGAGGTAATTTACAAGTGGAGAAACATCTATCCTCTTGAGAAAATTAGAAATAAAAACATATATGGAAACTATATCAAGAAAATATTTAAGTTAAAAAAATTTGTGCCAAAAAGATTGTAACTAAATGCTTTTATATTTTAAAATTTTATATAATTGACTATAATAAGAATGATGGATAAAGATATAAGAAATTAATACATTAATATTTTTTTCTTTTTATTAAACTTTTTTTATTATGAAATAACCAAAATTATAAAAGATGGAGAATTCTTACCAGATGATGGAATTAATAAAATGTCACTTGTGATACTTATAATATGATTTAGTCTAATAATTTTATACTTATATTAATTAAAAAATATTTTTACACTACTAATATGTTTTAACGACGGAATGTTATTTTTTTAATGATCAAATTTATCCCCTTATTAATGTTGGATTAAAATTTGTCTTTAACAATCGAATAAAAATTGCTAACTATAATTGTATTTATAATGACCAAAAAAATTGGTCGCTATAAGTATATTTATAACGATTGAAAAAAATTGATCGCTAGAAGTATATTTATAACGGTCGAAAAAAATTTGATTGCTATAAGTATATTTATAACGATTGAAAAAAATTTAGTCGCTATAAGTATATTTATAACGATTGGAAAAAATTTGGTCACTATAGGTATACTTATAACAACCGAATTCATTTCCCTTCATTAAAAAATGGTCGTTAAAAGTCTTTTTTCTTGTAGTGAATGGTATTTATGTGCAACCATATAATCGCGATGCAGGTGCAGGCAATTCCAAATTGAGGAGATCATTGATCGCCTATTGAAAAAGGCTGAGACACAGGATGAGACTCTAAGGGGGATGAAATTTGAGATTTTGAGTATCAATCAGAAAATAGAGTCTCACTCTATGGCTATCAAATAGCTGGAACAATAGTTTGGTCATGTGTCAACTCAGCTGAATCAGCATCAGACTAGCAATACAGTGCAAAATCCTAAAAATGAAGGGCAGTGTACGGCGGTTACTACTCGAGGTGGAGAAGATGTTCGAGAGGAGACGATAGCAGCTAAAGATGCGAATAAAGGAGATGATCATTGCAAGGATGGGTGAGTGAAGCTGCTGATCCGCCATTTAGGTTGAAGCCCATTCCTAGGCCTCCTCCTCCCTTCCCTCAGAGAATTAAAAAGAGAAAGGAGGAAGGCAAATTTTATCACTTTCTCTCCATGCTAAAGCAGCTCTCTATCAACATCCCTCTCATCGAGGCATTGGGGAAGATGTAAAGGTATGCAAAGTACATGAAGGCTTGATCACTAAAAAGCACACTATGTGTCAAGACCTCTCTCAAGAGCCTCAATATTGCAGTGTTATAACTACGAGGTCCTTGGTCCAGAAGAGAGAAGTTCCAGGTAATTCCACAATACCCTGAAATATTGGAGATGTGGAGTTTGCAAAGGCACTATATGATCTAGGTAACAACATCAATTTGATGCCCTTGCGGTCTACAGAAAACTTGGATTGGGAGCCCCTACTCTAACTAGCATACGGTTGTTGATGGTGGATCGCACGGTGAAGAAGCATATAAGGATATTATATAATTTGTTGGTAAAAGTCGAGCAGTTCATATTCCCTACAGACTTTGAGATCCTAGATTTTGAAGTTGACTTCGAAGTCCTAATCATCTTGGGAAGACCATTCCTAGCCACTGGACGAGCCCTAGTAGATATATGTGATCCTAGATTGTGAAGTTGACTTCGATGTCCTAATTATCTTGGGAAGACCATTCCTAGCCATTGGACGAGCCCTTGTGGTTATGGAAGCTGGTCAACTCAGGTTTAGATTGAATGATGAAGAAGTCATCTTCAATATATGTCAGTCCATGAAGCATCTAGATGACATGAAGAGGAAGTCTGGGCAATTGGTGAAGTTTGAGTAACCAATTGGTCCAAGTCATGCCACGATAATAAATCAGGTGCTACTTGGGAGGCAACCCAAGGTTTTTGATGTAATAGCATAGTTATAGGTTTATTTTCAGCTTTTGGATTTATAGGTAGTTTATTTTTTTGTGTCTTGATTTTAATTTTTGGACATTGGGCTAGTTGCCTATAGGGTAATAGTGTATTTTAGTTGGAGTATGCAGGTACAAGACTAAGTCAGCCAATTTGGCTGAGAAGAACATCAAGTTGAGTCTCTACGACTGGGTTTATGGGTTGTAAAACACTTTACGTACCCACCTCGTAGAGTATTCCACTAAGCAGAAAAATATGTACTCTAGTTCGTGAGCTAACTTTATATTCGTAGATCAAACTATGAGTCGTGAATGGGGCTCGTGGACCACAGGTAAGTTTTGGAAAATATGCTAAGCATTAGGGTTTCTACGACCCATTCTATGAGCCATAAATCACTTGATAACTCGTAGACTGATCCGTGAAGCCTAGTCCTGTAAACTAGGCTCTGGATGGATGTTATTCAAAATCATAATTTACGAGTTGTAAAACCCTCTACGCCCCGTAATCGGGGTTTTATAGAGTCTAGTTCCATTAATTTTCAGTTGAACTGGGTCTATATATAAATAGAGGGGTCAAATTATTTTACCCCATTCTTGACCTAAAATTACTAAATTGACCCAACCAACCCATCCCCTTATGTTTTTCGATCATCACCGGCCATGGTACACCAAATTTTCGGTAAGATTCTGGTGGCCCTAGGGTTTTACTATAATTTGCCTTGTTTAAGTGATTGATTTAAAAATTGAGTGGGGTATGGTGGTTAGACACAACACTCTTGTTTGAATTTAAAATTGTGATTAGTTAAAATTAGGGTGCCAATGTTTGAATTATTTACTGAGTGCAGAATTGGGTATTATGGCCTTATGTGAATGTTAATTAGTTATGCCTATTTTATCACTCATCGTATATGACTGAATGATTGTGTTTGTGAATTGGTGGGTGATGACATAGGTGCATGATCTTGTTTGAATCAATTAGAGGTGGTCAAAATCATATGGAAATTCATGTTAATCACTTTCGATGGTGTGTATATATGTAGAACATATTGTGGTGATGGTTGTGGTATGCAAATTACATGGGTGTATGAGTTTTTACTTTGATGTTGTAGTTGATATGTTGAAAAAGTCAGTTGGGATCTGTGTGATGGACTTAGAAACTCAGGTGACTGAGTTTTCTGGTTCAGGAGTGGGTTTTACGGCCTATGGATCATTCCAAGAGCCATAATTGCTCCTCATACATAATTCTAGAAACTAGAATTTTCTCAGTTTCTATCAGATGAGACCTTCTACGAGTCATAGATCACTTTACGGCTCGTAGATAGGTCTTAGATCCTGCCTGGAATTAATTACAGACTGGAAATCTCTACGACCCATTTTATGTTTTAGAAATAATTTTACGAGTTGTACTTGGTCTCGTAGACTTTTCCAGTAACAAGATTTATTTGAACCACTAGTTTACGAAGGCTCTTTACAGCTCATAATATCCACTACGGCCTATAAAGGTGGTTTCGTAAAACCCTTCTGCAACTTAACTCAGATAATTTTTTGCACTTTAATTCTTGATTTGCGGGACTAACCATGGTGTGTATATGTTTATGTTTCAAGTACTATGCCGCCAAAATCCATTCGCGCTGAGTTCCAAGCTATGAAGTGGAAGCTCAGGGATGAGCCTTCAGATGATGAGCAGACCACTCAACTGAGTGGTTCACTAGAGGTCTTAGATGTAACACCAGACCCAAAGGCTTTTATACCATAAAATAGAGCCACTACCAGAGCTGGGCATACTCAAGCTCCTGCTGCTCGCTCTCCCTAATCTTAGGAGGGAGCAGCAATGAGAGTAGTTTACCACAGATGACTCCATCCAAAAAAGATTCCAGCTCTGAAGGAGGCTTTGAGGATAGATCAGAGGTAGAGTCCTCCACCGCGCCACAATTATCATCATCTACACTAGATGCTCTCACTAACTAGTGGTGCATCAAGGGCATGTAAGACATATATGTGGAGGGCACACAATAGAAAGAGCAGGGAAAGCTAGCCTGCTCTATTTATGAGAAGCCGAGAGTCATCGATAGCAGACTTGACTGTGTCCCCAGTATTAAAACACCCCTCAACGTAGCTTAAAAAGATCCTATGATGTATTTCTTTAATATCTCAAAATCTGTGTTGAATTTCATAAATCCGACCTCATATTCTTGTTCAGAGGGCAAAATTGTATAGGAGAACGGTTAACTACAAGGTATAGTTTACCCGTGCCAAAAAATATTCTTATCGATGAAATTTCACAAAGCAGTGGTTGTCTGCATTGCGGCCGCAATGCGGACTAGACACGCCTTAGGTCAAAAATTCTCTTTTTCACTCAAGGACAATCAACTAATTACTCAATGTCTATATATACATGAAACCATCATCCTTAGTCATTTTTCAACTCCAAAACTCACTAAAAACCTCTCAAATTCCTCTCTAATCTTTACCAAATCCTCTATCCGTTCTCAAGATTGTCAAGAAGGTTTTTGGAATTCAAGATAACCAAGTCAAGCCCCAAGTCTTCCTCAAGTGTTTCTTCAAGAAACTCCAAGACTACGATACATCCATGGGTCCTTTCACCCATGGAGCCCAACTTTCTCTTTTTCATGAAATATATGATTTTAAGGTTAGATTCTTTATGGGTAGACTTCATTATGCATTATAAACATGAATTGAGTTTGAATTCTTCAAGTAATGATTTTATTATGCTTAAATACCATTGGGGTTTGATATTGTGATGAATTTTATGATACTAAAGTTACATATTCTATGATGCTATGAAAAATTATGAAAGAACTTGTAGATTTTAGTTGGATTTCATGAAACCCAAAATGAGGGTTTTACTACAATGTTGGTGGGTTTAATTGAATGATTTCCAAATGAATTGATTTTACCCCTCTCTTATTTTATACTCTTAAATTGCATGATATAAGCTTATGTGCATATTAACCACCATGTTTTGGCTAAAGTAATTGACAAATTTCTATGTTGTTGAAAGTCCTATTATAAGACATTTAAATTATGAATATTAAGAATGTTGAAAGGATATTATGCATGCTATGAGCTATTGAGAACATTCTGAATATTTTGTAACAATATGAAACTCCCTTTCTTTGATTTTATAAAGCATTGATTTTGATGAACTACTCTTTGATAGTATTGAGCTATTATGAGATTATGCATGTTATGACTATAGCTATGAAGTTGAGGATTGTGTGAGATGAATTTTATGTCCATGTTTTGAAAGATGATATGTATAAATGAGGTGGATTGTTCTAGAGATGATATAAATTGATGAATTGCATTACTTTCATGCATAGTCCTCTTGAGTTACATGATTTAAAACTACATGCATGAGCCCACCCAATTGTCATATTGAATTTGCTAATTTGAATGATTTCTAATGATGAGGGTTGCTTAATTTTATTTAAGTTCATACTTTCTTTATTATTGTTGTATATGAATCAAGTATCATATGAATTTCATGATTATGTGTCTTTAAGCATGCAAATTCATGATTTGAACCTATATATGAAGAGTACATTTTATAAAAGAAGGAAGTCTCAATCCTGCAATATAAGAACATAAGGATCCTAAATGCGAAGAGTCAACATTTACGATATAGCTTCATGGGAATATTATGACACTTTATGTAATGTCATAAAGAGCTTTATATGTCATTGATATTATGAATGATGGAGTTTGCCAAGTATGCCATGAAACATATTAAGGTGACATGAAATTTTGTATTATTGGAAGTCTTCATTATGGTGTTCTGATTTGCAAGTTTATACATGTCATGACTATTCCTTGTCTATATGTTATTTGGGACTAGACTCATTATAGTCAAGAATGAATGAATAAAAGAAATGTAAGACCCCACCTAGTTATGATCATGAGATTATGAGGCTACCCGATAGTAGAGGCTTAGCCAAGATTATGAGGCCTACCCAATAGTAGAGGCTTAGCCAAGATTATGATGTTAACCGATAGTAGAGGCTTAGCCAAGATATTGGAGTTATCTTTATGATGATTAATGTTCTAAATGCTTATTGGATGGGTTAGTGGAATACCTCTCCACTAACGACTCCATGATTCATTCATATGATTATTCCGTGAGAGTATACTTAGCACTGAGTGGACTTTGTGATGGATGCGCAAGCTCCCCGTTAGAAGAGCTGTGAGACTGTTAATAGAATCCCATTTTCCCATAAATATGTGCCACCATATAAAATAGGAATCACTCGCTAATAGAGGTTGATTTCTAGACCAACCGATTGAAATGACCCCAAAAAGTGCTCGAAAATGTCCCTCGAAAGTGCCCATAATCGTAATTTCCATATATCGCAAAATTTGTGCATGATATCTTTTAAAAATCTGACTTCATATTCTTATTCAGAGAGCAAAATTGAGTGGGGAATGGGTCTAAACCCGATTTTAGAGCAACTGTATCAAATTTCAAAATTCCAAAAAATGGAATTCTAGTGAGGGTTCGCGTCCCTAGCGCAACGCGGCCAAGGCGCACCTGAGTGTAAGGTGTTCTCCATTATGATTATTAATGTTCCTTGCATAATAAAATAGTCTTTAATGTAAAGTGATGTATTTTTCACCCAATAATATTAATAATGTAGTTATGTATGGCACGTTGTATTTCTCACTATCTTTTATGAACTCCCCAAAACTTTATGGTATATGTCATTCTTAATATATGATTTTCATAATATATGCTCATGTCCCCCTCGTGTCCCCAAAATATTCTCTAATGATGATTTATGATGGTTTTTTATTATTAGAACCTACACAATATTCCTCACCCTCTAGTACAAAGTATATGGACGAGCTACTCATGCCACTTTATTATGCTTTTTATGAGCTATGCAAGTATGATTACCTCCACGTATGTTTTACCTTAGGCTTTGATCATGCATGGCATATTGAGCTTACGTCTCTGATTATGTTTATGCATTTCGATTACTATGGCTTGCTTCCCTTATTGTATTGCACCCCATATACTTAGTACATTTCAAGTACTAACACATACTTTATGCCTATATGATTTCATCATATAGGGACAGATGCTCCTCGATATCCTCCATATGGTTAGCGGATCATTAAAAGAAGAGAGTTGGTGAGTCCTCTAGTTCAGGGAGTTTGAGGGTGAGGCTTGATCATGTCTTGGCCCCCGTCCTATTTATGCTTAGAGGTGTTGTTGGATAAGCTATGTACCTATAATTTGATTTTGAGATTTTATGGAGACTTATCCCTTAGACTCTCTATCTTTGTGATACTATTTGATGCAATTGATTATGGTGGAAAGTGATGAAAGTCCAAGGTCCCTAAATGTCCCCATAGCGTGAGTCATACTTACCCACCCCTTAGACTTATTTGCAATGTGATTCATGTTTATCCTCTTCCTTATAACATCCCCATAGCGTGAGTCCAAAGCCCCGCTTCCCTTAGAAATTATTTGCTATGTGCTTAATTATCTTTTATTATTATTTTCACAAAACCAAGTATATGCAAATGATGCTAAAAGGCTTGTTTGGGTTGACTTCGAGTTCCCATTCGCCAAGTCATATCTAGGCCCTAGTCTTGGGTTGTGATAGATCTCCAGAACATAATGACTAGATACGGGATTCAGTGGCTGACCTGACCTCTCCGACGATAGTCCCTGACCATGGTGAGGGAGTTCTATGCCTCATATGCAGCCACTATCTAGCTTACTCTTCCCAAGGGGAAGAAGCCCCTCGCTTAGCCCAAATTGACTGAGATGAGAGTGAGCGGCCGATGGGTGGATATATTTGAGGCCACCATCCGTAGTTTCCAACCCCAGATCCATCACAGTTCGACTATTGGGTGGGGTAGATGAGGGATCCACTAGTAATGAAGGATCCTAAGCGACGAGCCATATTGATGTGATGAGTGGCTGGGTATATTGCAAAGCAAAGTTAGGAACCTGCTTGGCTTGCCACTTACTCGGAGCCTATAATCAGGGCTTCGCTTAGTTTTTCCACCAAGTTTTGGTAGGAGATTATTTGTTCTCGCATTCGATCGACACTTGCTGATAATACTATGATACCAGAGTGAGCGGTTTTAGTTACCAACATCTTAGCTGGCTATGCGATTGACTAGGCATGCCTCATTGATGAGCAGATTCATGAGGCTGCACTAAAAAGGTCCACTCCATCCTATTACTACACTTGATATACAAGCTTTATCTAGAGTCAATGATAGAGATACTGCATTAGCTAGACCAGATAATAGAAGTCCAGTGTACGTTGGATCCCAGCCTGATCAAGGCTGAGGATAACCCGATGGCACTCCAGCGAGCAAAACCTCCACCTATGCCTGAGATGTTCGCCCCAGCACCACCACTTAAAGGCTTTGAGACTGCCAATATTGCTACTACAGAAGAAAGGCCCCCTCGGCCTGAGGCAGTTGAGAAGAGAGGGTTCACTATTGTTGTTCCTGCGCTACAGGCCACTACTTCACAGCCTACTACTTTGGGCATGATCTACATGTTCGCAACTTCTATACAGGACTTGGCGCAGAGGTTATCACATGATGAGTCGCAGTTGACTTAGCTTGTTTATGAGATCTTGCCATGGGTTCGCTAGGTGATAGCAGACTCAAAGGGTCAAAGTCGAGCATTCATGGTTGCTACTATCCAGGATCGTATTTCTATCATGGATTCCCACATTGATACCTTCGAGGAGAGGGTCAACAGAGATTGGGCAAGGCCTAACCTTCAAACTTGTCAACTATGCAGACGAAGATCTAGCAGCTCCAAGCTGACTTAATAGCAGCACTAGCACCACCGATTGCACTACCATCAACTATACCTTCGGTGCCGATATTTGATCTATTTGCTCCCGAGGAGCCTACCCAGTCTTTCTTTAGGAAGAAACCATACATGGATGGTGACCAAATGAGAGACATATACATGGGTTATAGAGGAGGTGGAGCTCGAGCTTGTCTTGAGA
>DF358017.1:85457-106059 GCA_000787875.1 Solanum virginianum
TTGTCTTGAGAAGATCGAGACATGATGAGGAGATGAGATAAGTTCGAGTGACGGAGTAGGTAAAGGTGCTGGCCCCTCCATACAGAGTACCATTGTTAAGCAGACCACCCCGCAGGAAGGGGCTAGTAAGACTCAGCCATAGACTGACACTTAGGCACCCAGGTATATTTTTTGACCCCTTATATTCTATTTTGTTTTGATTTTGTGCAACCAAAGGAACACTGGTGTTTTTAGGCGCCTACGTATATTTTTTGACCCTTTATATTCTATTTTGTTTTGATGTTGTGAATTGGGGACAATGCACATCCTTTTTGATGGGGTGTGGGTAGTTATGGGCCTCAGTGAAGTCTGAATAACTTGGGTCCACAACACCCCTATTTTTTATCTTGGGGTTTTCTTGCTTATGTTCTTTTTCCATCTGGATATTTAATTTCTTTTGAACAAGCACATTTAGGATGTTTAGATAATATTTGTAGCATAGAGTACCAATATTTGTGGGATATAGCATGTTTTTATGATTTGTTTGAGAAAATGATACCCAAAAAAAAAAATTGATTAGTGGTTAGATAATAACCAAGATGGTTTAGGTGTGACAATATTTGTTCTGATGAGTACGGGTACTTTGAGATAAGAAGCATAATCTGTGAGTCTTTCTGTTGATAATGTATGCAGTATCATGTGAATGTGAGCCAAATTTTCTACATTCATGTGTTTTGTGTTAATTCAAAACTTGCCCTGTTACTCTAAGTTTATTGTAGATTATCTGGATTAGAAAATGATCTTAGGCCATTGTTCTTAAGTACTCCACTTTAGCCTAAAAATGACCAACCAAAATGATGATCTAATCCCTTGTTCCTAATGTTTGAGCCTAACATGTACCTATTCTTTGAAAATACCTGATTGACCTAGCCTTGTTAGTTGTAAAATCCTAAAATTGGCCCTGCTCTTTCCTTGAACATTGTGTACCTTGACTGAGCAAAAAGCCTAAGTTGAGGGTGGCTACCAAAAGCGACCCTGGTTGTCACAACCCAAGCCTAGGGCCTAGACGTGACACGGTGAATGGGGAACTCGAGGGGACTCCAAACAAGCCTCTTAACATATTATTCACACATCCTTAGTTGCGAAAGCAAAATAAACAACAACAAGAGATATAAATAAAGGTAAGTGGTACCAAGGGAAGTCTTTGATAATCATAAAACAATTAAGAGTCCAGCTCATAACATAAGTACATCAAATATCCAACACCACCTCTAACATGGAATGGAGCGGGGGCCTAGACACTTTCTGGGCTCACCCTCATAGTAACATGTTCAATGTAAAGAAATCTCCAAATAGCAAGAGTAACATAGATAGTGTCCTCGGACTTGAGGATCACCAAAGCTTATCTCTGAAATACTGAACTAGCCACGTGGAGGATGATCAAAAGGTGCTCTGGTCCTACATGGTAATATCATGTAGGCATAGAGTATGTGTTAGTACATTTGAATGTACTAAGTATGTAGGATAAATGCAACAAGATATAAGCCAATATAGTCAAAATGCATAATCATAAGCAATGGATAAGTATAATCTCAATATCGCATGCATGATAAATGCTTGAAGTAAAACATGCTTGTAAATCATTCAACTTGCATTGTACATAATACATGTGTGGGAAGAGACCTTAACCGACATAGACCAAGTGAGCTACTATTTAGAATCTACCACGACCCAAACCTAGGGCCTAGACATGACACAACAAATGGGAACCTGATGGGACCCTAAACAAGCCTCTTAGCATATCATTTATACATCCCAGGTCGCGAAAGCAATTAAACAACAATAAGAGAGTATAAGTAAGGGTAAAGGGACTAAGGGAAGTCTTTGATAGCATAAAACATAGAATAGTCAAAGCTCAAAGCATAAGTACATCATGTGTTCCAACAACACCTCTGGTAATATCCCTGGGCTCACCCCATGAGTGGGGGCCAAGACACTTTCCGGGCTCACCCCTTGAGTAGGGGCCAAGACACCCCTTCAAGAGGTCAATATGAAGAGAAAATAACTGACAAGAGTAAGATAGCTAATGTCCTCGAACTTGAGGACTCACTAAAGTTCTTCTTCAAGATGCCAAACTAGCCACGTGGGGGATGATTGTGAGGGACTCTGGTTCCTACACGGTAACATCATCTATTCATTAGTATGTTTAAATGTACTAAGTATGTAGGATGCAATGCAACAAGAGATAGGCAACATAGTTTAAATGCATAATCATAAGCATGGAATAAGTATAATAACAATATGGCATGCATGACCAATGCTTGGATTAAAATATGCTTGTATAGAACATATTACATGTGTAGGAAGAGACCATCATCATAGACCAAGCAATCTATTACTTGGAACCCAAGGCATACCACCCCTTTGGAAGGTGATTGAGGTATCTACCCCTTAAGGTGGTAGATGGGCATAGCACCCCACATCAAAGTGGTTAAGTTATATACCCCTCAACATGGTAGATGGGCATAGCACCCCCTATCAAAGTAGTCAAGGTATATATCCCTCAACATGGTAGATGGGCATAGCAGCCCCATAAAAGTGACAAAGGTATATACCCCTAAACATGGTAGATGGGCATAGCACCCCCCATCAAAGTGATTGGGGCATATCACCCCTCAACAAGGTGTAGTCAACTTACAACACTATAAGTACTTTTCATCAATTCAACACATACATACGTTTCTTCTATCATTATAAAGTCACTTGACTCATAAGACATACAATAGATCACCAATAACTCAAGAATCCTTAACCGGACATTTTATCAAACACCTGACGGGTGTGTAATGCTAGTTTATAATCATGCAATTCAAGAGTGAAATCATATGACAAAAATTTAGGGTAAATCAACCACCAACACATGATAAAACCTTTATGCCTGATAGCTTGAAACCCCTTATCAAATCTCATAATAGATCATAGATTCATAGCTCAAAATATGCATAAACAGTCAACATTTTATGAAAACCCAACATAGCTTATAATCAAATTTCATAATAAGAGATACTCATAGATAATCAAACTTGAAAATATGCAATTTACATAAAAAGGATGGTTGGACACCATGGATGAAAGGACCCAATAGTTGAAACTCACATACATCAACTTTGGGGATTTCCTTGATGAAGATTTAAATGAAAACTTGAAGCTTGAATAAAGTTCTTGAGATTCTGAATGAGTTTGGGACACTTGAATTTGGATGAAATATTTGGCTAAGTATTAGAGAAGGTTTTGAGAGTGTATTGAGTGATATGGAGTTGAAAATTGATGAAGTATAGTGTTTTTTACGTAGGAGGGCATGGGCCCAAGAACCCAAAGCCTTAGTCAAAATAGAAACTGGGACCAAAATAACATTGATCTGTGCCCCTGGTGCATTGCGGTCTGGGCGCGGATCGACACTGGATAAGCAAATTTTTGAAAAATGAAATTTCACTATGGTAGGTCTAAAATCAGGGTTATACCTATTTTCTACTCGATTTTGCCTCCTGATCATGAATATGAAGTCAGATTTTTGATATGACACACGGATATTGAGATATATAGGAATTACGATTATGGGCATTTTCAAGGCACATTTGCGGGCGTTTTTGGGGTATTTCAATATCTCCCCTTGGGAACATTCATCTCTGAATGTTAAATAAATTTACATAAGAGAAGTAATCAAGATAATTTAAGCCTAACACATGAATGTAACAAATACAGTTAAACATCATTTTAAAAATCTCAACATAAGCGTCAAAAAATCACCATAAACTTATCAACATAAACATGAATGCATGCAAATGACGTAAGCACTGAAATTTAATACTTGAAATCATATATGGGACTTAAATTAGTACCTTAGGCTTAAGTAGAGTGGAAGAGGTATGGATATCCCTTTTTTATCTTCGCCTCGACTTCCCATGTGGCACTTTCAACTTGTTGGTTTCTCTAAAGAACCTTGACAGAAGCTACATCCTTGTTTCTCAACCTCTTCACTTGTCTATCCAAAATTTCTACCGGAACCTCCTCATAAGTCAAATTATCTTCAACAACACCCACAACATCTAGAGGTATAATAGCACTTAGGTCACCCACACTTTTTCAACATAGATACATGGAAAATTGGATGAACCATATTCATATCATTGGGCAACTCCAATTCATAGGCCGCCTTACACCCACACATTTTCTCAACATAGATACATAGAAGACTGGAAGAATCATATTCATATCAATAGGCAACTCCAACTCATAGGCCACCTTACCAATCTTTCACAACATTCTATAAGGACTCATAAACCTTGGGCTCAATTTAACCTTCTTGCCAAATTGGACCACACACTTCATGGGTGAGACCTTCAAATAGACCCAATCACCAACCTTAAATTAAAGATCCCTCCTCCTTACATCGAAATAGGACTTTTGTCAACTTTGGGCTGTCTTCAATCTCTCCCTAATCAACCTCACCTTCTCTAAGGCTTCCATAACCAAAATCAAACCTAACAAAGCCACCCCCCATATAAAACCATCCAACTAGGGATCTATAATGTCTACCATAGAGAGCCTTAAAAGGAGCCATACCAATGCTTGAATGATGACTATTATTGTAAGAAAACTCAATGAGTGGAAGATGCTCATCCCAAGTACCTTTAAACTCCAAAACATAAGCTCTAAGCATATCCTTAAGATTCTGGATAGTTCTTTTGGCTTGGCTATCCGTTTGAGGATGAAAGGTCGTGCTAAGCTTAACCTTGGTACCAAGACCTCTATGGAAGGACCTCCAAAAGTGAGAACTAAATTGAGCACCACGATCCAAAATGATAGACAAAGGTACCCCATGCAATCTAACCAACTCAGAAATGTACAATTTGGCATAATCTTCGACACCATAAGTAGTTTTGATCGATAGAAAATGAGCTGACTTTGTCATTCTATCAACCACAACCCAAAAATGCTTTCTAGTCTTAGGCAACCTAACCACAAAATCCATATTGGTTTCCTCCCACTTCCAAGTAAGAATATTTATAGCTTGGGCTAGGACACCAGGTCTTTGATGTTCGGCTTTCACTTGTTGGCAATTATGACAACAGGATACAAACTTAGCAATATTTCTTGTTATACCACCCCATCAAAATACTGCCCTCAAATCTCTATATATCTTTATAGAATCGGGATGAATACAATAGGAAGAATTATGAGCCTCATCTAAAATCTTCTTTATCAAGTCATCAACATTAGACACACACAACATATCTTGGAACCTAAGGGGTACCATCTCCCCCTTGGGAGAAAACCTCCACTATACCATCTCTCACGGAGGCCTTCAACTCTAATAAGGCGGGGTCAAGATCTTGTTTTTCCTTTACCTCCTCAATCAATGAAGATTTAGAACCATCAACAACCACTACACCACCATTGTCAACCTCTTCCAACCTAACCCCCAATCTAGCCAACCGATGAACCTCTCTAGCCACCTCTTTGCCACCATTATCCACATGTGCTAGGCTACCCATAGACACCCTACTTAGAGCATTGGCCACTACATTAGCCTTACCGAGATGATAATACACATTCATATCATAATCTTTAAGAAGCTCTAACCACCTTCTTTGTCATAAGTTAAGATCTCTTTAGGTGAACACATATTTGAGACTCTTATGATCGGTAAAACATCAACATGAACCCCATACAAATAGTGACACCAAATTTTCAAAGCAAATACCACGGAGGCCAATTCAAGATTATGGGTAGGATAATTCTTTTCATACTTTTAATTTTCCAGAGGCATATGCTATTATCTTACCATTTTGCATCAAAACACAACCCAAACTAATTCTTGAGGCATCATAATATACAACAAACCCTTCCAACCCTTTCGGTAGAGACAAGATAGGAGCGGAGACAAGCTTATTTTTCAAAGTTTGGAAACTCTTTTCACATTCATCGGTCCATACAAAATTTGCCTTCTTCTAGGTCAACTTAGTCATGGGAGAACAATAGAAGAGAAACCATTGACAAACCTCTGGTAATAACCCGCCAAACCCAAGAAACTTCTAATGTCCGATGGAGTCAAATGTCTAGGCCAATTTCTAATCACTTTCGTCTTCTTAGGATCCACTGTAATACCATCCCTCGACATTACATGCCCTAGAAAAGCGACTTCTTTCAACGAAAACTCATATTTTTCATATTTAGCATACAACTTCTCCTCTCTAAAGATTTACAATACCACCCTCAAGTGATCCGCATGCTCCTCCTCACTATTGGAATAGATTAATATATCATTAACAAAAACCACCACAAACAAATCAAGGTAGGGTTTAAAGACCCTATTAATAAGATCTATGAAGATAGACAGTGCATTAGTCAACCCTAAGGACAAAACCACAAACTCATAGTTCCCATACCTAGGCAGGAAGGTCGTCTTAGGAATGTCACTCCCTCAATTTCATTGGAGATACAAGGACATAAGATCAATCTTAGAGAAGTGACTAGCCCATTGAAGTTGGTCAAAAAGGTCGTCAATCCTTGGTAGAGGGTACTTATTCTTTATGGTGACCCTATTAAGTTGCCGGTAATCAATGCACAATCCAAGAGTACCATCCTTCTTCTTTACAAACAACACTAGTGCACCTCAATGTGATTGACTAGGCCTTATAAAACCCTATTCTAACAAATCCCTCAATTTCTCTTTCAACTCCTTCAACTCCACTGTGGCCATACGGTAAGGGGAATAAAAATGGGTTGAGTATCGAGAAGAAGGTGCAACATCTGTGGAATTATCAAAATACCCCTAAGGAATATCATCACATCGAGAAGCTTGAGCCTACTACTCCGCTTGTTGTGCATGATCGATGGGTAGAAGAGGACAAGGAGAGTGAAAATCTTGCACATAACACGTCTTTCCAAGCTCTGATGGTAAATCTGAGATCAGACTTGTGATCAATACAAAAAATTGAGTGGCAAAATGACCTCGACCAGATTTTAGAGCAACCAGGTTGAAAAATAATTTTGCTAATTAATTTTAGGACAGTCTTGATGCATGCTCAAGGCATAATGCCCCTGGGATATGGACCAACACTTATATATTTTTTCAATTTTTTTCTACAGGATTGAAAAGTTAATCGTAAAGTGATTTACAAAAATTTACATATAAAACACACTTGACAAACACATTATGTGTATTTTCATACGAAATTAGTTTTTCAACGTGTTTTGAGAAAATTCGCCAAAATACATATGTCTGCGCCCCTGGCGCGATACGGATATAGTGTTACGGGGTGAAATTTTATTCTTTTATTTGGGAAGGGTATTTTGGTAAATCCACAACCCTCCCAAATCCTATAAATGATTATAAGATTATTTTTCTACAAAATAAAGGTTTCTAAACCCATTTTTCAGCCTCCATAGTTAAGATTTTTGAGAGAGGAAGAGAAGAGAAGCTTGAGGTCTTGAGGACTTGAGTCAAATTCTTGCAAGGATTCATATTGTCCTCATCCCAAGTATGTAAGGCTAAACTTAAAGCATGTGATTATTCTCCCATGTGCCCCATCGATGGTCATAGATGAGTTGAAAACCCGTGAGTCCCACACATGAGTTAAATTAAGTTTTTTATTGTATTAATGAGTTTCCTGTATACAATAATATCTTGGTGATGTTCTTGAAGTTGAGTAATTGATTGAATGTATGTTCATGCCTTCATTCACATGAATCCTAATTGAGGACTATGGTTGCTTTTATGCATCATTTTGAAAACTAAGGTTTAATGGCCATATTGAGCATGTTAAACACAAATGATTTCTTTTAGCATATTTTATTGGATTTTCATGAATATAACTTGTGAACATGAATAATAATTTGAGAAAGAACTTTGATGACATGTAGAGATTTTTGAAGCATGAGTTTTAGTAAGAAAACACTTGACGTTTTAATAAGTTTTGATGGAATTGAGCATTGAGTTGAAATGAAGTTTTTAGTACATATTGATGATAATGTAAATATTCATTGATGGATGATGGGGATAGTTGATATGAGTCTTAAAGAGGATTTACTTGATTGAAGAGTTGTATATATTTTAGTCTTGAGAGTATTATTAAGCACCGAGTGGGTGAGGAGTGTCACCCCAGAACTGCGTTTGCCAGCATAGGATAGTCGTGAAGCATGTTCTAACGACTCTTGTACCAAAGGTTAGACATTCGCTTTGGATCCGAGAGAGAGAGACAGAGATACTACGTCCTTTACCATGTCAAGTTTAGGACGGGCCTGACAATGATGCTAATTCGTTGTGCACTATCTAACTTAAAGGTAGTGGAATAGGATAGATGTGGGTTAAGAGAAACTCCCAAGCAACATTGATTGAGTATGAGATTTCTAACAGAGTTATTCTTTTCTTTTCAAATGTACATCATAAAGAGCATGATTTACTTTAAACTCACATGTTTTACCGAGTTGAGATGAGTTGAGTCTTTTGAGTTGAGTTGATGTTATTTTCATATTATTCTACTTGTTTTGATTTTTTTTAGCTATTTTACATATCGTACATTACACTTACTGACGCCACTCTAACATTGCATCATTTTATGATGCAGATACACGGGATAGAGATTATCAACAGGCCTTTTATTGAGGATCTTTGGACATCCAGCAGATTGGTGAGTCGCCTTACTTCGGTGGATTCATATGACACTTTTATCTTGCTTTAGAGTTGAGTTGCTTAGCATCTATTTTGATTGAGGTAGCCATGAGTCTATCATTAGCACCACTTATTAGTGATAGAGGCTTCATAGACTATTGGAATGTTGATTGATAAGACTATGACCTAGTTCTTTTCTACTAGCCTTTCTATTTATGACACTATTTTGAGACTAGATGAGATGTGCTTATTTAATTCCTTTAGTTTTTCCACTAATTAGTAGAATGTATGAATGAATGAATGTCATGAGGCCAAGTGGTTCGCTTGGGGACTAGCAATATTCTCTGAGTGCCGGTAACGTCTAGGGTACCCTGCCGGAGCGTGACAAAGTTGATATCAAAGCACAAGTTCAAGAGTCCTAGGGAGTCTATGAAGTTGTGTCTAGTAGAGTCTTTATTATTTGTGTGAAGATCTCCACATCCATAATTTGGAGGCTATTGGACATTTAGGAATTGTTTCTCTTCTTTCAGATTCTAAATCGTGCGATAAAGTCAAACTCTATAAAAATTTCTTTTCTAAATCATGCTTTACACATTGCAGACCATGCCTTTTAAAAGCACCATGGACTTGAGGAATATCATCACATCGAGAAGCTTGAGCCTACTACTCCGCTTGTTGTGCATGATCGATGGGTAGAAGATGCACCATGACATGACGAAGATCATCAGCACCAAAAATCTTGAGCCTACTACTCCGCTTGTTGTGCATGATCGATGGGTAGAAGAGGACAAGGAGAGTGAGATGGAAGAAGCTTGGGGTGAGGAGGGAAATAGGTTCCCCTTTTGACAAAGACCCTGGAGTTATATGCCAACACCAGTGAGTACATCCATGTCAAGCAGTAGATATAATTTGATGCCGAGGAGAAACTAGTCTTTCAAGGTTCGTAATCTTCCACCCTAAGGGGGAGTGACTCTAGGACATAAAGGGAAGGCACCATGTGGAAGGTGTGGCAAACTTCATTTGAGATGGTGTCGATTGGGCACCGATGACTGCTTCAAATGTGGCCAAGCAGGTCTCTTTTGGAGGGATTGTCTTAGACGAGTCAACAAAGCTCAACCTGCTAGATCTACACCACAAGTTAGAGGAAAATAGAGAGATGCTACTCCTAGCACACCAAGACCATAGACTAGTTATGTGCAACACTCTGGGACATTGTGACAAGTATAAGTTGAGTCTTTACTTGCTTTTATGCTATCCGAGAGAAAAGTTTACGTTTCCAAAAAGTTTAATATTGCCAACTAGGAGTAAGATATGAGGTCTTGTAAAACCATAAGTAGAGTTGTTACCCCTGTACTAGAAAGATAATGAGGAAGAGAAGGAGATTGGATAGTGAGAGTGGTAGTTGATTGAGGTTTGTAGTTAGAGTTATATACCTATTAGGTAATTAATAAGGTGATGAATCGATAGATATAAAATTGATGAAAGAGTTGTGAGTACCCTATGACTTTCATGATGAGGTATAAGGGAAGAGTTGTTGTCATGTTAGAGTACGTCCAAACTAGAAGAAAGTTATGTTGCAGTATTGTAGTATCTATACTATTGAGGGTGGAGTGCAGATGTCGAATAGGGGGAAAAGTGTGTTTTTAAATGTGATAGATCTAAATTAGGCTTATGATTTTTAATTGAAAATTCATGAGACTCATCAGGTTATGAGCTTAGTCAGATAAGGAGATATAATTGAATAGGTGAGTGGTGCGGAGTTATGAGGAAAGGATACATTGATTGAGTACTTCCTGTGAGATTCTAGTGGGATTATATTTCCTAAATATTTATCTAGTAGTTGTAAGTTAGTGTTAAAGAGGTGTGTGATAGATGAACATGTTAGAACTAGACCCTAAGCTTGAATTTTGAGGAGTAGTACGAAAGAGGAGATAGTATCATGAGAGTAATAGTCTTAGTTGGAGATTTTTTCTAGAGACTTGCCATAGTGTATGAAGATGCTAATTTGTAAGGAAAGTGATGCTAGAGGTAGGGTACAAGTGCCCCTTAGGTGAGACTAGTGAAACGAGGATAGCTCAATAGATGAGAAGAGACTAGAGATGTGTATCCATAATTGTGTAAAGCTCTAATTTATGACTGCTATAAGAATCCAGATAATATCTTTGAGTTCAATGTGAAGTAGGTTGAGGTAGGCATTCTATGTCATCTCGAGCAACTAAGTTGATTGGGGTTTATGGATAGATGATGAGGAGTTTCCCTTTATAGTCTAAGTCTTATAAAGATAGGTTTATAAGAGCATAGTTGTTAAGTGTTAGGAGGCAAAAGAAGAGGTTAGATTGTAAGAGTTGTGAAAAGTGGTTAGGTACGCTATAAGAATTGCAAATATAAAGAGATTTACATAGAGACAGAAAAAGAGCTAAGGGTGATATTGTTGAAAAGCGTCTGAGAGTCTAGTTATATATATGCGGCTATAGCATAACAGAAGAGTTTAAGACATTCTTGTGGATAGTGATTCCCTAACCATATGGCCTAGTCCCATAAACCACTTATTGGTTGTTACTCGAGTTAGGAGGATGAAAAGCGATGAAGTTATTCATTAATTATGATCTTACCCATGGATCTAAGTGCTCCCACTCCTATGTTAAATGAGATGAGGCTTGAGTCTTATACTAAGTATAGTTCTTAAACTCAGAATGAGTCTTGACAGATGAGAGAGATTGTACTTCTTTATGAAGTCCTCAGATAAGTTTTCTCGATTGAATTATTCTAATGATCTCCATTCCAAGCCCTTTGAGTAATCTAGCTTTCCAGTCTTGATAGAAGTATTGATGATAGTAAAAGAGTGATGGTTGATAAGAAAGAGTGAGAGTTCTTGATTCTGATGTCATGTTACGCATACACTGACCTTCAGATTATTATGCCATTGTTAATGGTAGTAGATGAGTTATGGATGATGGGAGAGAATAAGTGCTCCTGAATTGTGAATAATGGAGTTGAGTTCCTATTTTTGAGTTGATGTTCCTTTTGAGCCTCTACGTACTTGAGTATGTAAGTTTTCATGCTTACTTTGCATAGAGAGGTAGTGATTTGAGGTTTTGCCAAAAGAGATATGATGAGTTCCTCTGGGTCCAAATTATGATGCTGATAGTAGTAAACTTAGAGTGGTGGTAGATTCAGAGGAGTGAATATAGCATTGTTGTGATATTAGTGTTAAACTTGTCTCATGTAGGGATAGATATAGGGAGAGGGGGAGAGATGAGACCCTATGATGTCCAATAGATAGGTATGTGGGTGTGACTTTGAGTGAGAGTTCATTGAATGGTGGAGGTAGAAGTGTTAAGTAGGCTTGAAAGACAGTTGAAGTGGTTAGAGTGATAGGCTTGAATGCATGGTTGTTATTATGTAAGTACTTATGATAGACTATTGGAGACTTTGTGATGAGTCTTTCAAGTAAGGACGGGGAAGGGGGGTAGTGAAGAGGACTAGGGATCTCTTAAGGAAAGACCCTGGGAAAGTATATAGTTGAGTATTGAGAGTTAGCCTTGTATGGATATGATCATCTTAGTAATAGTACCTTGAGGCTCAGAGATAGGCTTGAATGGAATAAAGGGATATGGATAGTTAGAGTTTTCAATAGGAGCTACGAGCTTAAGTTGATGGAGTTGAGTGTTGTAAAAGAGAGCACAATTGAGATGAGGTCCTAATCTTGAGAGTTGTACATAGAGTCTTATGTATCGATGGTCCCATTCTCTATTAGAGTTAATGGTTTCATTCTTGAGTTCAAAAGATTGATTGTCAAATGTGATTAAATGTTTAAAATTGATTGAGTTTCGATGATCCATTCATGCTTGATGATGAATATGCCTAAGAGAATATCTATATTCTTGATGTGAATCGATTTGTCTATTCTTAGTGACTTGTGACAGTCCAGATTGGTTGGTTGAATATTGAAAGAAGTCATGATCGTTATTCGTGCCTTAATCCTACCTTTACTCATCATTCGAGGATGAATGATCCCAAGGGAGAGATAATTAGACACACCATGAAATTACCAAAATACCCCTAGAATAGAATCGTGCACATAAAATGTCTTCTCAAGCTCTGATGGAAAATCCAAGACTGGATTTGTGATCAACACAAAAAATTGAGTGGACAAATGGCCTCAACCCAATTTTAGAACAATCAAATCAAAAAATAATTTTTGCTAATTAATTTCTAGACAGTATTGATGCCCTCCTAAGACGCGACGCACCTGGGACGTGGACCAACACTTATATTTTTTTAAAAAAATTTTTCTACGGGATTGAAAAATCAATCGAAAAGTGATTTACAAAAATTTACACATAAAACACACTTGACCAATGCTATGTGTATTTTCATACGAAATCAGTTTATCAACGTGTTTTGAGAAAATTTGCTAAAATACACATGTCCACACCCCTGGCGCGATGCAGAAATAGTGTTATGGGGTGAAATTTTATTCTTTTACTTCGGGAAGGATATTTTGTTAAATACCCAACCCCTCTCAAGTCCTATAAATGATTATAAGATCATTTTTCTACAAAATAAGGGTTTCTAAACCAATTTTCTGCCTCCATAGTTAAGATTTTTGAAAGAGGAAGAGAAGAGAAGCCTGAGGTCTTGAGGACCTGAGTCAAATTCTTGCAAGGATTCGTATTGTCCTCATCCCAAGTATGTAAGGCTAAACTTAAAGCATGAGATTATTCTCCCATAGATGGTCATAGATGAGTTGAGAACCCATAAGTCCCCACACATGATTCTTGAAGTATTATCCTGAATAAATTCTTGAATTAAGTTTTATTGTCTTAATGAGTTTCTTGTATACAATAATATCTTGATGATATTCTTTAAGTTGTGCAATTATTTGAGTGTATGTTCATGCCTTCATTCACATGAACTCTAATTGAGGACTATGTTTACTTTTATGCATTATTTTGAAAACTGAGATTTGATGGTCATACTGATCATGTTAAACACCGATGATTTCTTGTAGCGTATTTTATTGGGTTTTCATAAATATAACTTATGAGCATGAATAATAATTTGAGAAAGAGCTTTGATGATATGTAGGGATTTTTGAAGCATGAGTTTTACTAAGAAAACACTTGATGTTTTAATGAGTTTTGATAGAATTAAGCATTGAGTTTAAATGATGCTTTGAGTACATATTGATGATAATGTAAATATATTTTCTCATAATATGTTCATTGATTGATTGATTTGATTGATGAGTTGTACATGTTTTAGTCTTGGGAGTATTATTGAGCACCGAATGGGTGAGAAATGTCACCACAGAACTGTGTTTGCCAGTGTAGGATAGTCATGCAGCACGTTCTGGCGACTCTTGTCCCAAAGTTGGACTTTCTCTTTGGATTCGAGAGAGAGAGACAGAGATACTACGTCCTTTACCATGGTAAGCTTAGGATGGGCCTAGCAATGATGCTGATTCGTTGTGCACTATCTAACTTAAAGGTGGTGGGATAGGATAGATGTTGGTTAAGAGAAACTCCCAAGCAACATTGATTGAGTATGAGATTTCTAATAGATTTATTCTTTTCTTTTCTAATGTACATGATAAAGAGCATGATTTACTTTAAACTTGCATGTTTTACTGAGTTGAGATGAGTTGTATTTTTGAGTCGAGCTGATGTTATTGTCATATTATTCTACCTATTTTGGTTTCATTCAGCTATTTTACATATCGTACATTCCACGTACTCATGCCACTCTGGCTGCATCATTTTATGATGCGGAAACACGAGATAGTAATCAACATGTATTTTGTTGAGGATCTTTGGATGTCTAACAGATTGGCGAGCCTCCCTTACTTCAGAGGATTCATATGATACTTTCATCTTGCTTTAGAGTTAGAGTTGCTTAGCATCTATTTTGATTGAGGTAGCCATGAGTCTATCATTGGCACAACCTAATAGTGATTGAGGCTTCATATAATAGAGTCGAATTGTTAATTGATAAGATTGTGAGTTAGTTTTTTTCTACTAGCCTTTCTATTTATGACACTACTTTGAGAATAAATGAGATGTGCCCATTTACTTTCTTTTGTTCTTCCGCTAATTAGTAAAAGATATGAATGAACGAATGTGATGAGGCCAAGTGGTTCGCTTGGGGACTAGCAATAGTCTCTGAGTTTCGGTTACTTCTAGGGTACCCTCCCGTGGGTGTGATAGAAGGTCTATACCAAAGTCTAATTCCCTTTCGGGAGGAATACCAAGAAGCTAATCAGGAAAGACATCAAGGAATTCATTAACCACCAGAACCGACTTATAGGAAGGAATTTGGTCTCAACATCCCTAACCCTAACAAGATGATAGAGACACACCTTAGAAATCAACTTTTGGCTTTAATGGAAGAAATAAATTCTCACGACCCAAGCTTGGGGCCTAGACGTGACACGACAAATGGGGAACTCGAAGGAACCCCAAGCAAGCCTCTTAACATATCATTATATATCCTTGGTCACCGAAGCAATAAAACATTAACAATAGATAGAAATAAGGGAAAATGGGGCTAAGGGTCATCTTTGATACCATAGAAACATAACAAGCCAATAGTATATCATTAACATGTCATAAGGTTCCAACAATACCTCTAATACATAGATAGGAGCAGTGGCTAAGACAATCTCCAGGCTCACCCTCATAACCATAAGTATCCAACATAAGAAGAGTCAATACATAACATAAATCAAGAGAAGTATGTCCTTGGAGTTGAGGACTCACCAACTTGCTTTGAGGAGATAGTATTAACCACGTGGAGGATGAGGATGATCGTGAGGAGCTTCAATTTCTACATGGTAACATCATGTAGGCATAGAGTATGCAATGCAACAAGAGGTAGGCAACATAATCGAAATACATAATTAGGCAATAAATGAGCATATAACATTATGACATGCATGAGTGATGCATGAAGTAAACACATGCTTATATAGAACGTATTACATGTGTAAGAAGAGACCAACATTACGATTGATTGTCGCACCCTACCATCCATGGTGATTGAGGTATCAACCCCTCAATTGGTTAATGGTGGTCACACCCCGCTGTCCATGGTGATTGAGGTATCAACCCCTCAATTGGTTGATGGTGGTCTCACCCCACCATCCATGGTGATTGAGATATCGACCCCTCAATTGGTAGATGGCTATCTCACCCCCCATCTATGGTGATTGATGTAGTTACCCCTCAATTGGTTGATGGTAGTCTCATCCCGCCATCCATGGTGATTGAGGTCTAGCACCCCCTCAACTAGGTGTTGTCAACTTGCAACACAATAGGTACTTTTCATGAAATCAACACATATATACCCTCATTTCATCATCATAAAGTCAGTCAAGTCATAGGTTATGCAATGGATCATCAATGGCTCAAGAACCTTAAACCAGATATTTTATCGAACACTTGGTGCGCGTGTAATGCTAGTGTAAAACCATGCAATTAAAGAGTAAAATCATGCATAAAATCTTGAAGTAAATCAACCCACCAACACTTGGTAATACCACCTTGAAAAATAAATTGAAACCCCTCATCAAAACTCATCATAGATCTTAGATTCATAGCTCAAAACATTCATAAATAGTCATACTTTTACAAAATTCCAACATACTTCATAGTCAAATTTGTAGTAAGAAGACCCATAAGAAAATCAACTTGGAACCATGTAATTTAGGTAAAAAGGAATCTTAGGAACCATGTGTGAAAGGACCCAATGGTTAAAACCCACATACTTTAGCTTTGGAGAATTCATTGATGAAGATTGGAATGGAGACTTGAAGCTTGAATAATCCTTAAGATCCGGAATAAGTTTTGGCACTTGAATTTTGAGTGAAATAATTGTCTAAGTGTTTGAGAGAGTATTGGCGAATGTCTTATATGATATGGTGTTCAAATGAAATGACTTTTGGCACTTGAATTTTGAGTGAAATAATTGTCTAAGTGTTTGAGAGAGTATTGGCGAATGTCTTATATGATATGGTGTTCAAATATGACTAAGTATAGGTATTTTCACGTATGGGAAGACTTAGGCCCGAGACCCAAAAGCCTTGGATCGAAACGAAAAATTGGACAAAAATAACACTGTGGCGCACCCCAGCCGCGTCGCACTAGGGGCGCGCATTGCTCTCTAGAAATTACAGCTTTGAAAATTTATTTTTTGATATAGTAGCTCTAAAATTGGGGTTAGACCCATCTCCCACTCAATTTTTCCCCCTGATCAAGAATATGAAGTCAGATTTTTGATATCACGTATGGATTTTGAGATATATGAAAATTACAATTTCGGCCACTTTCAAGACACATTTTCAGGTCGTTTCAATATTTCCTCCTTGGGAACATTCATCCCTGAATGTCAAAGAAGCGTTCATAATAATGTAAACATTAAGAAATCATCCCCAACAAAAATGCAATAATGCACTTAAACATCATTTCAAAAATCTCAACACAAGTGGTAAAATTGCCATGAACTTGTCATCATAAACATGAATGCATGCAAATGACATAAAAGCTAATACATGAGACATGAAATCACATAGGAGACTTAGAATTAGTACCTTAGGCTTGAGTAGAATGGAAGAGATAGGGATATTGCTTTTGCATGTCCACCTCGGCCTCCCATGTAACACTTTAAACTTGTTGATTCCTTCAAAGGACCTTAACCAAAATCACATCCTTGTTCCTCAATCGCTTCACTTGTCTATCTAATATCTCTACTGGAGCCTCTTCTTAAGTCAAGTTGTCTTCCACAACACCCACAACATCCAATGAAAGAATAGCATTCGGGTCACCTACACATTTCCTCAACATGGATACATGAATGACCGGATGAACCAAGTCCATTCCACTAGGTGATGATGTTCACGCTCCAATAAGAAAGCGATCGTTGTCAGCAATGAACCTAACTAGAGGTTAGGGTCAACTACAGGGAATATGGGGTTTGACATAGAGACCCACTATTAATTATTTCAAGCATCAATTACTAAAATCTCTAAATGGGGGGGGGGGGGTTCTTTGTAATTTAAGAATAAAAATAAAAACTAAAATAACTGTGCAGGAAGACACTCAAATTTAGGGACAACTTAGGGATTGTGTTCCCCATAATTCGTTGACTCAATTACCCTAGACAACACAACTCTAATTGAGAATTTGCACGCAGGACGGTAACTTAAGTTCTTCCAGCCCTCTTGTGAAGGTGAAGGTCGAATTTCACCATGGCGCATAGTCAGCAACCATGGTGTGCCAACTAACCATTACCCATTGTCCCAGTCAACCTCCCCTTGGTCAGGTTTGGTTGATTAGATGAGAACACATCAATCAAATCATATCATTTACTTACCTTTTCCTATTCATCACTACCTTGGTCAGGATCATGATAGTAGGCGGGGTTTGGTGTAGGCTACCACCAAACAACAATCAAAATGAACGAAAATAAACAATACATGCAAAACTCCAATCAAAGAAATGCACAAAGTTTAGGTTATTTCAAGTCAACTACTTATGGTTTCCACAACCACAAGTTGTGGGTGCTTTGCTACTCATTGCTAAGGCAAAATCCGCAACAATTCAAATAGAAGACATAGTTGATAGTTTTACCTGTGCTTAGCTACTCATGGCTAAGGCAAAATCAACAACAATAAAAATAGAAGACATAGTTGAGATTTTACCTAAAACAATGAAGAACAAGAACACCACAAGTTGCAAACCACAAGCTTGGATTAATGGAAGATGAGTACAATGTGAGTTTTGCAATCCCCAAAAGTGGGTCATCAAAATGAAAGATAAAAACCTACTCTAAACCCTAAAAATTTTCATAGAATATTTACAAGTATCTCAGAATGTCCAATCCCTTCAAAAAATCTAACCTTATCTATTTATACCAGTTACAGAAGCACCCTAAAAATTAAATAGAAAAGATAGCTGGCAGTAGACGTCGCATAGGTATGACTCATAGGTCACCTTACAAGTCATAATCAAGGTCTCGTAGTTAGCATTTGGCATTTTGGACTTGGCTGTTACAACCCACTGTTATGAGTCATTGGTTGGGCTACGACTCGGATGCTCCTCTCATAGTCTAGGCCTTCAGGTCTTGGTCCAAACTTTTAGCTTACTATTTCTTGTTACAATCCCACCTATACGAGTCATAGTGAGACCCATGACTCATAGAGTAGCCTCGTAAGGCTGACCTCCACTTACTAGATTCTTGATTTATGCTCACTGTTCCTTGCTACGAGATAACCTTACGGCTCAGAGCTTTGGCTACGACTAGTAGGCAGGCTCGTATGTCCTGTACTTTGATTTATGCTCACTGTTCCTTGCTACGAGATAACCTTACGGCTCAGAGCTTTGGCTACGACTAGTAGGCAGGCTCGTATGTCCTGTACTTCAACAAAATCTGCAACTTTCTCTCAAATCATGTCAACCTACCTTTTCTACAACAACAATATAAAAACACATAAAAACCATAAAAAGTCACATTGAGAACTTGAAAAATGCCAAGTTTTAGGCACCAAATGTGCTGTAATTTGACAGCACATCAACACCCTCAACTTAGAACTGTTGCTTGTCCTTAAGTGATAACTCAATCTAAGCAAACAATGTAAAACAGATAGTAGTTGTGTCTAGAGGTGTATTTATGTATTGTATAATTGGAGTGATAACTCAATCTAAGCAAACAATGTAAAACAGATAGTAGTTACACTAATGGCATATACATCATTTACTTTAATTCAGGTACCCAACTCTCATTTTCAAAACCAAATTGCAAAGCTACTCAGCAAACCAAAACATAAAGAATGTATCTGACAATCCAACTAGGACAAGCAAAGGAATATGAACCATCCACTATCACTAGGTTAGTCATATGCTAATTATGTAGTGCAAATGCCCTCACAGAAGAGAAGTCCCTCTTTCTCTCTCAAAGTGCATAAAAAACTTGGGACTGTGCAAGCATTCTCAATCTCACAAATGAAATTCATGCAAAATGACTAACACCATAGGCTTGCCTCTATACTCAACTTTTGGATTGATAACAAAGTGGATTTGGATCACTTTAGGACTTAATGGCTTGTAACATAGGCTCATGAGGCTTTGGTATAGCATTTTAGGCAAATAGTGACTAAAATCTATCCTTGAACCGTGTTTATCAATACTCTTACCTTCATAACTCAACCATTTTCACTAAATCCTCCCTTATTCTCCATTTTCAAGCTTTTCCCGGGTGCTTTCTATCTCTTTTTCAGTTTGCCTTATTTTTGAACTAAGTTTTTCTATTCTCTTCAATCTAAGGCAACTTTTCTTTTCTTTTTCTCACCCGGCATATGATATATTCATTTATTTCCTTCTTTCCTAATAACCACCTCATTTTCATTACTTTACCACAATAAGGGCCACCCTTAACTTAAGCTTTTAGCCTGAGGTGAAGCACACAGTTGTGTCACGACCTTCACTTGATTTGGGAGTATTTGTGGACTATTATAATATTTGTTTTATGGGTAAAAAGTCGTGGAAACAGTTCGGTTTAAGTTGGAAACATTTGGAACTATCGATGTTGAAATGTAATGAAAGGATGTAACGTTATGCTGCCCATTTGTATGTTGTGTAGAATTGTTGTGTCTATGAGTTTGGACTACCAAGATGTACTTATTGGCTGCTAATGATAGTTTTATCACCTACTATGTGTAGATAAATATTTGAAGTAAGGAAAGGTCGTCTCAAGGTAAATAACAAGGTCGTGCAGCGAGGTATGTAAGGCTACTTGATTTCATTTCATTTGGCATGAAAATAGATCCCTCCTTGATATAAAGCACTTACCAATTCCAACCCAATTATTGGTTTTATCTCAACTTTTTCATAAGTTCATATGCTCCCATACATAGTCACCTTCACATATGTATATATACTTGAATACCAAACC
>DF358017.1:129930-147662 GCA_000787875.1 Solanum virginianum
CTTAGGCTTGAGTGGAGTGAAAAAGGTAAGGATATCTCTTTATCATGTCCATTTCGGCTTCCCAAGTAGCACTTTCAACTTGTTGATTCCTCCAAAGGACCTTAACGAAAGCCACATCTTTGTTCCTCAATCTCTTCACTTGTCTATCAAAAATTGGAACCAAAACCTCTTCATGTATCAAATTATCTTCAACAACACCCATAACATCAAGAGGAACAATGGCATTAGGATCTCCCACACATTTCCTCAACATGGATACATGAAAGACCGGATGAACCAACTCCATCTCACTAGGCAATTCCAACTCATAAGCTTCCTTGTTAATCCTTCTCATTACCCTATAAGGACCCACATATCTAGGACTCCACTTGCCCTTTTTACCAAAATGAATCACACCTATCATAGGTGACTCATAAGCAACCTTGCCAATTCTCCTTATTACCCTATAAGGGCCAACATATCTTGGGCTTAACTTGCCCTTCTTACCAAAACAAACCACATCCTTCATGGGTGACACCTTCAAATAAACTCAATCACCAACTTTGAATTCAAGATCCCTTCTTCTTACATAGGCATAGGACTTTTAGCAACTTTGGGTCGTCTTCAACCTTTCTCTAATCATCCTAACCTTCTCAAGAGCCTCCATAACCAGATTTGGTCCTAGCAAAGCTACCTCACCAACCTTAAACCAACCAATCGGTGATCTACAATGCCTACTATAGAGAGCCTCAAAAGGAGCCATACCGATACTAGAATGATAGCTATTGTTATAGGCAAACTCAATCAATAGAAGATGATCATCCCAACTACCCTTAAGCTCCAATACACAAGACCTAAGCATATCCTCAATTGTTTGGATAGTTCTTTCAGCTTGGCCATCTGTTTGAGGGTGGAAGGTTGTACTAAGTTTAACTCTTGTACCAAGACCCCTTTGAAAGAACCTCTAAAAATGTGAAGTAAATTGAGCACAACGATCTGATATGATGGAAAAAGGAACACCATGTAACCTTACCAAGTCATGAATATACAACCTTGCATAATCTTCAGCCCCGTATATGGTTTTAACCTGTAGAAAGTGAGCTGACTTTGTCATTCTATCAACCACAACCAAATGAAATCAAAAGCTTTTCTAGTCTTAGGCAACCCAACCACAAAATCCATATTAATCTCTTCCTACTTCCAAGTATGAATCTCTATGTCTTGGGTTAGGCCACCCGACCTTTGATATTTGGCTTTGACATGTTGACAACTATTACAACCAAAAACATACTTGGCGATGTCCCTCTTTATGCCTCCCCACCAATACACATCCCTCAAATCTCTATACATTTTGGTGGAACAGGGGTGGATAGAACAAGAAGAATTATGGGCCTCATCAAGGATTTGCTCCCTCAAACCACCAACATAAGGCACACACAACCTACCTTGGTACCTAAGGGCACCACCTCCCCCTTGAGAGAAAACCTCCACCTTGTCCTCTTTCACCAAGGCCTTCAATTCTAACAAGAAGGAATCAAGATCTTGTTTTGGTATCACCTTATCAACCAAGACTTAGAACTATCAATAACAACAACAATAATACCATTACCAACCTCTTTTAACCTAACCCCCAATCTAGCCAACCGATGCACCTCCCTAGCCACCTCTTTATCACCACTATCAACATGGGCTAGGCTACCCATACACACCCTACTCAAAGCATCCGCCATAACATTTGCCTTACCGGGATGATAATGCACACTCATATCATAGTCCTTAAGAAGTTCTAACCACCTTCTTTGCCTCAAGTTGAGATCCTTTTGAGTGAAGACATATTGAAGGCCCTTATGATCGGTTAATACATCTATATGCACCCCATACAAATAATGATGCCAAATCCTTAACGCAAACACTATGGTGGCTCGTTCAAGATCATGAGTGGGATAGTTCTTTTCATGCACTTTGAGTTGTCTAGAAGGATAGGCTATCACCTTACCATTTTACATTAGCACACAACCCAAACCACTCTAGAAGCATCACAATACACAATAAATCCCTCAAGCCCATCCAATAGTGACAATATAGGAGCGGACACAAGTTTATCTTTCAAGGTTTGCAAGCTCCTCTTACACTCATCAGTCCACAAAACTTAGCCTTGTTTTGAGTCAATTTTGTCATAGGAGAAGCAATAGAAGAGAACCCATTCACAAACGTCTGATAGTAACCCACTAAGCCCAAGAAGCTCCTAATGTCCGACGGGGTCAATGGTCTAGGCTGATTTCTAATCACATCGGTCTTCTTAGGATCCACCTTAATATCATCCCCTGACACACATGTCCTAAGAAGGCAACCTCTTTCAACAAAACTTCACACTTTTCATATTTAGCATACAATTTCTCATCCCTCAACCTTTGCAACACAACCCTTAAATGACTCATATGCTCCTCCTCACTATATGAATAGATCAAAATATCATCAATGAAGACCATAACAAATGAATCAAGGTAGGTTTAAAGACCCTATTCATTAGGTCCACGAAGATAGCCGGTGCATTAGTCAACCCAAAAGACATAACTACAAATTCATAATACCTATACATAGTTCGAAAGGCCATCTTGGGAATGTGACACTCCCTCACCTTCACTTGATGATACCCGGACTGAAGATCAATCTTAGGGAAGTGGCTAGCCCCTTGCAATTTGTCAAATAAATCATCAATTCTGGGAAGAGGATATCTATTCTTGATGGTGACCCTATTGAGTTGCTGGTAGTCAATACACATTCTAAGAGACCCATTTTTCTTCTGCACAAACAACATCAGTGCACCCCAAGAGGATTGGTTAGGCCTAATAAAACCCTTTTACAATAATTTCCTCAATTGTTCCTTCAACTCCTTTAACTTCGTCGGGGCTATACAGTAAGGGAGAATAGAAATGGGTTGGGTATGGTGGAGGAGGTCTATACCAAAATCTGTTTCCCTTTCGGGAGGAACACCAGGAATGTTATTTGGAAAGATATCAAGAAACTCATTTACAATCGGAACTGACTCTATGGAAAGGACCTTAGACTCCACATATCTAACCCTCACAAAATGGTAAAGATACCCCTTAGAGATCAACTTACGGGCTTTAATGTAATAGATGAATCTACCCTTGACCACCACATTTTGAATCTCCCACTCAAGGACGGGTTTATTTGGGAATTGGAACTTGACCCTATGGGTCCTATAATCAATAGAAACATAGTGTGCATGCAACCAATCCATCCCAAGAATAACATCAAAATCAACCATATCCAACTTAACAAGATCACAAGGCAACATTTTCTGCAAGATGCAAATAGGATAACTTTTATAGACTTTCCTAGCAATAATATATGCACCAATAGCAGTAGATACCTCATATGACTCACGCAACAATTCGGGCTCAACATGAAACTTTTTGGCAACAAAGGGGGTAACAAAAGAAAGAGTGTCACCCAGATCAATCAATCCATATACATCAAAATCAAAGATTTTAAACATACCAATAACAACATCGGGGACCTCATCAACCCCTTGCCCCCATGCAAAGCATAAAACCGATTGTGTCTTGGGGCACTATCTTGTCGGAAACCTCTCCCCAAAGGAACCACATTAGCATCTTATGGATGAACCTCCTTACACTTGTTGCGATTTTGAGGACAATCTATTGCCTTATGCCCCATTTCCCCACAACTATAAAAAGCACCAGTATTCCTTAAGCATGGGCCACCATGACCCTTACCACACTTTGGACACATATCAATAGGAATCACACCCCTAACACCTTGGGCCCTCAGAAAATCATTGGCAACCCTCTTTTCAAATTCATGATAAGACCCTTGGCCTTTGTGGAACCAGCCACCCTTTTGGAACTTAATCTCAAAACGGGCCCTCTTGGCCTCATGACTCCTTCTCTTCCATAATTTCTCCTCTTCCATTTGTTCAACATAGGTCATCAAATAGGATAAGTCCATGTCACTAATCAACATAGTGGACCGGCATTCTTCACTTACTAAGTTGGACACACCTATCACGAACTTGTTCATTCTAGACCTTGGGTCCGTAACCAAGTAAGAAGAAAACTCTAAAAGTTAGTTGAACTTGAGGGCATATTCCCTTACACTCAGTAAACTTTGTCTCAGATTTATAAATTCTACCAACTTATCTTCCCTAAGCTCAAGAGGGAAGAAGCGATTAAGGAAAGCCACTTTGAACTCTTACTAAAGCACCATATAGTTGATTCCCTTCTCTTCTTTCCATTGGTGGTACCATATTTATGCTACCCCTTTGGGTTGGAAGGCCTCCAACTCTGCCTTTTCTTCCAGCCTCACACCCATGATAGCCAATATCTTGGAGACCTCATCAATGAACTCTTGAGGGTCCTCATCTACCTTTGACCCATAGAAACTTACTTCAACTATATAGCACGACTTAGAAAAAAAAGAAGGGAAACATTTTCTAAAATATCTCATAACCTCTTGCTCATAGTTGTGGTGCACAACACAACCATGAATAAGACTCTAATCGACGTAATTCAAGGCCTACCACCTCTTTAGTGAAGCGCATGAGGTACAAACCCCTTCATATGGTTGATGGAGTATAAACCCACCAACGGGTTGATGGGTACCAACCCCCAACGTGGTTGATGGAGTACAAATCCCCTAAAAAGGATGATGGGGTACAAACCCTCACACAAGGTTGATGGGTACCAACCCTCAACAAGGTTACTCAGGCCTACAACCCCCCCCCCCGATCTAGGCTTGGTCATCCCCAACACTACAAAGATAATATCATGTATACACACTCCTTTCATCATTATATACATACATTCCTTCCATCATCATTTCATCATCATTTACTCATTCAACTCATAACATATGCATTGGACCTTCAATTCCTCAAGAAACCATAACCAGATATTTTATCAAACACTTAGAGGGTGTGTAGTGCTAATGTAAAACTATGCAATTTAAGAGTGAAATCATGCTAGTAAATTCAATGTAAAACCGTCAATACATACTTCGTAAAACCCTCAAGCAATTTACATCAAAATCCTTCATCATATCTTACAATAGATCTTAGATTCATAACTCTAAACATGGTAAAACAATCACAATTTCATAAATCTCAACATAGGGTATAGTGATTTTCATAATAAATAATACCCATGAGTAAATCAACTTTAAATCATGCAAATTTAGGTAAAAGGGATCTTGGGTATCATAGGTGAAAGGAACCTATGAAAGAAATTGATGTGTTGTAAAAATATAGCACATTTGATGCCTAATACAAGGTATTTTGTGAGTTCTTAATGCGACTTTTTATGATTTTTATGTGTTTTGTGTTGTTAATGTAGAAAAGATAGGTTGGCATGATATTAGAGGAAAATTGCATATTTTGCTGAAGTACAGGACATACGAGCTCACCTACGAATCGTAGCCCAAGTTACAAGTCATATGGTGATCTCATAGCAAGAAACAAATATCAAAAATTAGAAATCTGCTAAGTGGAGGTTAGCCCTACGAGGCCATTATATGAGTCATAGGTATCACTACAACTCGTATAGGTGGACTTGCAGCAGAAAACAGAGATCCAAAACTTTGGACCAAAAATTGAAAGCCTAGACTACGAGAGAAGCATATGAATCGTAGCCCAAGAAATGACTCATGCCAGTGAGTCATACCAATTGAGTCCAAAATGCCAAGAACCTGATATGAGACCTCGATTATGACTCATAGGTCACCCTACGAGTCGTACCTATGCAGTGTACCAACTGCCAGCTGACTTTTCTGTATAATTTTAAGGTTTAATTTGTAAACACTATAAATACTTTTAAGTTAGGGTTTTATTTGTGAAGATCCCAGATTGTGAACATTGAATCAGCCCTTGAATATTCTCTCAAGAATATTTTAGGGTTTTAGAATAGATTTTCATTTTCTCTTGTAAAACCCACTTTCGGGGATTGTAAATCTTGCTTTGTACTCATTAATCTATCAAATTTGTGGTTTGCAACTTGTGGTGTCTTCACTCTTCATTGCTTTGGCTAAAATTCTCCACTATGTCTTATATTTGCATTTTTGTTGGTTTTGCCTTAGCCCACGAGTAGCTATGCACCCACAACTTGAGGTTGTGGGAACCATAGGTAGTTGACTTAAGAGGATCTAGGTTTATTGCATTTCTAGGATTGGTGTTTTGCATGTATTATTTATTTCCCTTCATTATGATTGTTGTTTGGTGGTGACCAACACCAAATCCCGCCTACTATTATGATCCCCACCAAGGTAGTGACGAATAGGAAAAGAGAAGTAGATGACAAGATTCAATGGATGTGTTCACGTGTAATCAACCAAACCTAACTAAGAGGCGGTTGACTGGGACAATAGGTAATGGTTAATTGGCACACCATGGTTGCCGACCAAGCGCCATGGTGCAATTCGACCTTCACCTTCACAAGAGGGCTGGAAGAACCTAAGTTACCATCCAGCATGCGAATTCCCAATTGTTGTTATGTTGTCTAGGGTAATCGAGTCAATGTACCATGGAGAACACAATTCCCAAGTTGTCACTAAAATTGAGTGTTTTCTCGCTTATAGTAGTGTTTATTTTTGTTTTGTTCTTGAATCACAAATCCCCCACCCCCATTTAGAGATTCTAGTTATAGATACTCAAAATAATTAATAGTGAATTCTTGTAGTCAAACCCTGTAGTCCCTATGGATTCGATCCTAACCTTTAGTTAGGTCAATTGCTGACAACAACTACTCTCTTATTGGAGTGTGAACATCAATCAAAAATTATGGTGCCGTTGCCGAGGAATACGACTAGGTTTTGACTAGATTTCACTATTAGTTAGTTCAAGTATTAATTTCTAGACTCTCTTGTATTTTACTTTTATTTTTGTTTTTATTATTTGATTCTACTTGTAGGGTATACTAGGTTATATGTCCAACACAAGGAGCCAAGGCAATCCCTTAGCTCCGATCAATTTGGAGATCCATCAACTCTTTAGAAGAATGGCTCAAGTGAATGAGGATGTTGCAATTGAGGAAGATATAAACATGAATGATGATGATATGGGAAGAGCTAGAAGAATGGGTCAAGTGAATGAGGATGTTGCGGTTGAGGAAGAGAGAAACATGAATGATTATGATATGGGAAGAGAGGAGAATCCACCACAAGGGGATAATAGGCCATAGCTTAGGGACTTTAACAAAAATGCTTACGGATGGAATCAGTATCGTTTGAACCTAGTGGCCATGGATGTTAATGGTGCTATAGAATTGCTTTATTTATCGGCTGATGCTAAGTTTGCGGTATCGAGTCGATTGCTCCAAATGCTCTAAAACTGTGGTTTGTTCACAGGTCTACCTTCAGAGGATCCTCATTGTCATCTCTATAATATGGTTTTTGTCTTGAAGAGTGTCATGGGAACACAAAATCTTTCTTTGGATGTCGTTGGTTTACCAGTGTTTTCATTGTCATACTAGAAATGCAGCTGTGTGGTTGTCTGAACTTCCTCCGGGTACAATAGCAAGTTGGGAAGAGCTTTAGAGAATCACAATTTCATAAATCTCAACATATCCGGGTACAATAGCAAGTTGGGAAAAGCTTTAGAGAGTGTTTCTTGAAAGATATTTCCCAAGATCAAAGAAGCTAAAGCTCAAAGATCAAATAAATAATTTTGAGCAATTACTAGGAGATTATATTTGTACTACATGGGAGAGATTTACTAAATGCTTGAGGATGGTCCCCGATCACAAGACTGTTGATGATACCTTGGTTGGGATTTTCTATCGGGCATTTGACGAGAATACTCAAGCTTATGCCAACACAATCATGGGAGGCATGTTTTTTGACCAACCATTTGTAATGATATCCACAAGGATGGAGCAAGTGGTGAAAATAAATAGAGCATGGGGTCAGAGTAAGCGTGGTGCAACAAAGACTTCTTGTGCGATCAACACCAACAATGAGAAAGCAAAGGTCAATGAATATATCATGGAGCACTTGCTCAACTTCGTACAAGTATGGACTTGGTCTTGAAGCAAAACCAAGAAGGTCTCCAAGTGGTTGCTCACCAACCTCCTAATACTCCCATATATAATGATCTATTCTTTGACAAAGATGTTTGCTTCGTGAGCAATCAGGTGGGGGATTTCTGAAATAACCCCCAAGGGTCTAACTTGAATTATTGAAGGTAAGGTTTCAGGAATCAAGGTTGGAAATACAATTGTAATAGTGCTTATAGAGACAACCGAGGTAGCTACTATGAAAGGGAGAGAGTGTTAGATGGTGAATGGGGTAGAAGAGATGGCTATAGAAATGGTCCTTATGCCACCCCACAACTGTGATGTTGTGCCAAGCACTTCAAGGCTTGAAGAGATGTTTTGACAAGTTGTTAAAAAGAGCCGACCATCACGATGAGACTTTGAGAGGAATAAAAATGGATATTTCGACATTAATCAGAAGATAGAGTCCCACTCCATGGAAATAAAGCAACTAGAACAACAATTTGGGCAAGTTTCTTCGCAATTGAACCAATGCTAAAAGGGCACCTTACTAAGCAATATGGTTCAAAATCCTAAGAACGAGGGGTATTATATGGCAGTCATGACTCGAAGTGGCAAAAGCACTATTGATCCCCCTATACCAATGGTTGATGATGGAAGTTGCAGGAAGAGTGTAAATGAGGAGACCGAAACACACAGCACAAAAGAGCAACCAAAGATATATAAAACCTTTCTGAGGCCTCCACCGCCTTTTCCCCAAATGCTTGGGAAGAGAAGAGAGGAAGGAAATTTTGAACAGCTCTTGGCGATGCTAAAAAGTTTTCAATAGAGATCCCCTTAGTTGAAGCTCTTGAGAGGATGCCGGGGTATGCTAAATGGATGAAAAATTGTGTCAAGAAGAAGCAAAAAGTTAGCCAAAACCTCTCCCAAAATTTTCAATAGCATTGTGCTATCACTACGAAGTCTTTGGTGCAGAAGCGTGAAGATCCGGGTTCATTCACCTTACCATACACAGTTGGGGAACTTGCATTTGCTTGAGCACTATGTGATTTGGGAGCCAGCATTAACTTAATGCCTCTTGCCATATTCAGAAAGTTTAGGTATGGCATCCTTGTTCCTACGAAGATGAGATTGCTATTAACTTAATGCCTCTTGCCATATTCAGAAAGCTCGGTGTGGGAAACCTGGTTCCTACAAAGATGTGGTTTTTGATAGTAGACAGAATAGTCAAAAAGCCTGCTGGGATACTTTATGATGTGTTTGTCAAGGTATATAAATTTATATGTCCCGCAGATTTTGTTATACTTGACTATCAGGTTGATTTTGCAGTTTCTATCATCTTGGGAAGACCTTTCTTAGCCACAGGTAGAGCATTGGTTGATATGGAGAAGAGTTTGCTTACTTTCAGGTTTGGTGAAGAGATAGTTGCGTTTCAAGTAGGCCCATAAGATAGAAAGAGTTGTAAGTTTCAGGTTGTCTCAATGATTGAAATGCATAAGGATGATGAAGTGGAGATTCTAATTGTGTTGAGGTTAGGAGTTGAACCTTTGGTAGCTGTGTTGATGAATTTTGATGGTGAAAGCATCCCTGATTATGAGGAAATGGTAAATGCTCTTGGGGTATTATTTGGGCCTAAGCGACAGGCTAGGTTGGAGTTAGATTTGTGCAAAAGGGAAATGCCACCTAAAAAGCCTTTTGTAGAAGTCCCACCTAAATTACAGTTAAAGGCACTACCTGCACATCTGAAGTATGCATACTTGGGAGAAAACAACACACTACAAGTCATAATCGCAGCCGATTTAAGTGAAGTCCAAACGGAGGCCCTCTTCTCCATTTTGAAGCAATTCAAATGGGCCATTGGGTGGACAATTGTAGATATCATTGGCATATCCCCTGGGATATGTAGTTATAAGATTCAGCTAGTCAAGCATTAAAAACTGAGTATTGAACATCAGAGATGGTTGAACCCTCCAATGCAAAAGGTCGTGCGGAAAGAAATCATTAAGTGGTTGGATGCAGAGTAATATACCTGATCGCTGATAGTGAATGGGTTAGTCCAGTGTAGTGTGTTCCAAAAAAGGGAGGTATCAAAGTAGTGCCTAATGCAAAACATGAGTTGATCCCTATGCAACCAGTCATCGGGTGGAGAGTACGTATAGATTATAGATTGCTCAATGCTTCTATCGAGAATGATCATTTTCCTATGCCCTTCATAGATCAAATACTCAACAGACTCGTAGAGAAGGGATGGTATTTTTTCCTTGATGGATATTCCAGGTATAATATCAAATTGTTATTGCGCTCGAGGATCAAGAGAAGACAACTTTCACATGCTCATATAGTACCATTGTATTTAAGAGAATGTTTTTTGGACTATGTAATGCTCCAGCCAAATTTCAAAGATGCATGATGTCTAGTTTCTCAGATATGGTTGAAAGCACTATTAAGGTATTCATGGATGATTTTAGTGTGGTTGGCTAGTCTTTTTGAAGAATGCTTGTTACACTTGCATGATGTGTTGCAGAGGTGCGTTGAGAGTCATTTGGTGCTGAATTGGGAGAAATGTCATTTTATGATCAAAGAAGGCATTGTGCTTGGTCACAAAATTTCAGGCAAGGGAATCAAGGTGGATAAAGCAAAAATAGAGCTTATCGAGAAACTGCCACCACCAATTTCTGTGAAAGATATCAGAAGCTTTCTAGGCCACATAAGATTATACCACTGCTTCATAAAGGACTTCTCCAAGATCTCGCAACCCTTGTGCAAGTTGTTAGAGAAAGATACCAAGTTTGTATTTGATTATGCATGCATGCAAGCCTTTGAAGAACTGAAAAGAAGGTTGACTTCAACACCCATTATTGTGGCTCCAGATTGGTCAAAACCATTTGAACCAATGTGTGAATCAAGTGGGTTTCGCTAGGTGTGGTGCTGGGGCAGTGAAGGGAGAGAATTCTGCATCTGATCTATTATACTAGCAAAGCAATAAATGTGGCCCTGAAACTTATACAGTCACCGAATAAGAATTTCTTGCCTTAGTCTTCGCCTTTGAAAAATTTTTGTTCATACTTATTGGGAGCTAAGGTGATATTGCACATAGACTATGTAGAGCTCAAATATCTGATGGCTAAAAAGGATATAAAACTAAGACTGATTAGATAGGTACTACTCTTACAAGAATTCAACTTTGATGAGATTGACAGAAAGGGGTCAAAAAATCAGGTAGCCGATATCTTTCTAGATTGGAAGATGAATCTATGGTGAAATTTGATGATGGACTTAACATCATAAATTTATATGTCCCGCAGATTTTGTTATACTTGACTATCAAAATGAATCTATGGTGAAATTTGATGATGGACTTAACATCAATGATTCATTCCCCAGTGAGAGAGTTTAAGCGACCTCACATGATCTTATACCTTGGTTTGCAGACTATGCTAACTACTAGGTGAGTGATACAGTGCCTCTTGAATTGAATCCATCAATATCATAAGTTTATGCATGACGTAAAGAACTTCTTCTAGGATGAGCCCTATTTATTTTGTATTTGTGCAGATGGGATCATCCGTAGATGTGTTCCAGAAGTGGAAATAATGAGTATTTTTAAAGCATGCCACTCTTCATTGGTGGGTGGCAATCACATTGGAGCTCAAACTATTTATAAGGTGTTAGAGTGTGGCTACTATTACCCATCTATACATTAAGATGCCCATGATTATGTGAAGTCTTGTGACAGATGCCAAAGAGAGGGTGAGGTCTAGCAAAGGCACTAACTTCCTCTAAATCCTATTTTGGTAATAGAACAATTTGATGCTTGGGGCATTAACTTTATGGGACCCTTTGTCAACTCTCATAGTAATAAGTACATTCTAGTTGTTGTTGATTATGTCTGTAAATGGATAAAGGCCATAGCTTTACAGAACAATGAGGGCAAGAGTGTTACCGGGTTCCTCCGAAGAAACATTTTTTCTAGGTTCGATATGCCTCGGGCAATTATTAGTGATGGAGGTTCTCACTTTTGTAACCGACTTTTCAAAGCTCTCCTAGAAAGATATGGTGTGAAGCACCAAGTGGAAACCCCATACCATCCCCAAACAAGTGGCAAGTGGAAGTATCAAATAGGGAAATAAAGCAAATCCTATCCAAAATGGTGAATGTTAATTGCACTGATTGGTCAAGGAAGTTGGATGATGCTTTATAGGCCTACCACACGGCTTTCAAAACTCCAATTAGAATATCTCCTTATCAATTGGTGTTTGGGAAAGCTTGTCACCTACTAGTAAACTTGAGCACAAGGCACTATGGGCTCTGAAGAAGCTGAATCTAGACTAGAATGAAGCAGCAATATCTAGATTAATGCAAGTAAATGAACTTGATGAGCTACGCGCACATAAGGACTTTACCTTGTACAAGTAACGAATAAAAGTTCAGCATGATCGCAGAATTAAAAATTGTCAATTTTCTCTAGGAGACATGGTATTGCTTTATAACTCTAGGCTGAGGTGGCTTCCCGGGAACCTCAGATCCAAGTGGATGGGGCCTTTCAGGGTAGTACGCATTTTAGTCATTGAGCCATTGAGTTAGAAAGCAGGGACGATAAAACCTTCAAAATCAATGGTCAGAGGTTCAAATTGTACATAGTTGACATGGAAGAAATCAAGAGAGTGGAAGAATGAGACCTTGAAGAGGCATGATCACAAAAGTTTTCTGTCATGCCGCGACAATAAATTAGGTGCTTCTTGGGAGACAACCAAGGTACGCCCCTTGTACATTTTCATTCATGTCTTTACTTTGAGTACAAAGTATTCTATTTTGGTGGGGTGTGGGAAGTTATGGATTAAGGTGAAGTTTGAGTATCCTCGAGCCTATAACTTTCCCTATTTTTGATCCCAAGGTTTTCTTGTCGTGTTTCTTTTTCCTTATAGATGTTTAAATTTTCTGTTGAACCGACATGTTTAAGTAGTGTAAATAGTTTGTAGATACACAGTAGTGTTACTTGTTGGCATATACATAGTCTTTAAATGCTTCTTAAATTTTTGATAAAAAATTAGGTACGTCAAAATGTTTGAGATTGTGGTTATTAATGCATTCACGCATTTTAAGTATCTGGCAATGTTTGTTCTGATAATACGAAGGTAAGCTGAGGTTGGAAGTATGACCTGTGAGTCTATACTTGATTGTATGAGTGAAATGCCATTTGTGTTGTGAGCTTATTTTGTCGCATTCATGCATCGTGTATGGACTCAGAACCTGCCTTAGTACTCTAAGATTGGTATGGTGATATGGTTGATTTGGATGGGATCTTAGGCCTTTGTTTTGTTAGCAAGCCCACCCTTGCCTAAATGCCTACCAAATGAACTAGTGAATCCCTTGTTCCACATTTTTGACCTACTCATTCTTTCTTGACACCTTGCTAGCTTAACCTTGTTTGATGAAATATCTTGATATTGGCCCTGGTCTATCCTTGAATATGTGACCTTGATTGAGGCTTAAAGCCTAAGTTGAGGGTGGCTACAAATTGTGGCCCTGGTTTGGGGAATAGATATTGTGAACTTTACCTCAGGCTAAAAGCTAAGTTGAGGATGGCCTTTATTATGGTAAAGTAATAAAAATAAGATGGTTGGTTGGGGAAGAAAGAAAGAAATGAATAATCATGAGTCGGGTGAAGAAAAAGAAAAGAAAAGTGTCTTGAGTTGAAGAGATTAGCAAAAAAGAGTTCAAAATTGAGGCACAGCTAAAAAAGAGAAAGAAAGCACCCGAGAAAAGCTTGAAATGGGGGAATAAGGGTGGATCTAGTGAAAATGTAAGGGGATCTAGTGAAAATGCGTGGGTTATGAAGGTAAAACTGTTGGAAAACATGGTTCAAGGATAACTTTTAGTCACTACTTGCCTAAAATGCCATACCAAAGCCCCCTAAACTTATATTACAAGCCATTAAGTCCTAAAGTGATCCAAATCCACTTTATCACCAAATCAGAAGTTGAGTATAGAGGCAAGCCTATGATGTTAGTCATTTTGCATGAATTCCAATTGTGAGAGTGAGAATGTTTGCACAGTCCCTGAATTCTAAATGCTTTTTGAGTGAGTAAGAGGGACTTCTGCGTAGATTGAGTCATCACATGAGGACAAGTAGCAAATCTAAGTTGAGGGTGTTGATGTGTTGTCAAAATACTACATATTTAATGCCTAACACAAGGGATTTTGTGACTTCTTAATGTGATTTTTTATGATTTTTATGTGTTTTTATTTTGTTATTGTAGAAAAGGTAAGTTGGCATGATTTTGGAAGAAAATTGCAGATTTTGCTGAAGCACAGGACATAGGAGCTCACCTACGAGTCGTGTGGTTATCTCGTAGCAAGAAACAAAGATCAAAAATTAGAAAATTGCTAAGTAGAGGTCATCCCTATGAGGTCATCCTACAAGTTGTAGGTCTCACTACGACTGTACAGGTGGACTCGTAGCAGGAAATAGAGAGCCAAAACTTTGGACCAAAAATTGAAGGTCTAGACTACGAGAGGAGCATACGAGTCATAGCCCAAGCAATGACTCGTAGCAATGGGTCATACCAATTGAGTCCAAAATGCCAAGAACCTGATATGAGACCCTGATTACGACTCGTAGGTTACCCTATGAGTCATACCTGTGAGGTGTACCAGCTGCCCACTGTCTTTTTGTGTAATATTTAGGATTAATTTATAAACACTATAAATACTTTAAGTTAGGGTTTTATTTGAGGAGAGCCCAGATTGTGAACATTGAATGAGCCTTTGAATATTCTCTCAAGAATATTTTAGGGTTTTAGAATAGATTTTCATTTTCTCTTGTAAAACTCACTTTTGGGGATTGCCAATCATGCTTTGTACTCATTATCAAACTATCAAGCTTATGGTTTGCAACTTGTGGTGTCTTCACTCTTTATTGCTTTGGGTAAAATTCTCAACTATGTCTTGTATTTGCACTTTTGTTGGTTTTGCCTTAGCCATGAGTAGCTAAGCACCCACAACTTGGGGTTGTGGGAACCATGGGAAGTTGACTTGAGATGACCTCAGCTTATTGCATTTCTATGATTGGGGTTTTGCATGTATTGTCTATTTCTCTTCATTATGATTGTTGTTAGGTGGTGGCCAACACAAAACTCCACCTACTATCACGATCCCGACCAAGGCAGTGACGAATAGAAAAAGGAAGTAGATGATAAGATTCGATTGATGTGTTCTCATCTAATCAACCAAACTTGACCAAGGGAGGTTGACTGGGACAATAGGTAATGTTTAGTTGGCACACCATGGTTGTCAACCAAGCGCCATGGTGAAATTCTACCTTCACCTTAACAGCAGGGCTGGAAGAACCTAATTTACCGTCCTTCATGCGAATTCCCACTTGTCCTTATGTTGTCTAGGGTAATCGAGTCAACGAACCATGAGGAACACAAGTCCCAAGTTATCCCTAAAATTGAAGGTTTTCTCGCGTCGTAGTATAGTGTTTATTTTTGTTTTTGTTCTTGAATCACAACCACCACCACCCCGCCCATTTAGAGATTCTAGTTATAGATACTGGAAATGATTGATAGTGAATTCTTGTAGTGGAACCCTGTATTTCTTGTGGATTCGACCCTTACCTTCGATTAGATTAATTATTGACAGCAACTGCTTTGTTATTGGAGCATGAACATCAATCAGAAACCCACATACCTTAGCTTTGGGGATAAACTTGATGAAGATTGGAGATGGAGACTCGAAGCTTGAATGAAAACCTTAAGATCCGGAGAGGGTTTGAGACTTGAATTTAGGAGTGAAATATTTGGCTAAGTGTTTTGGTGAGTATTAGGGAATGTTTAGAATTATATGAGGGTGAAAATGGCTAAGTATAGGTATTTTCACGTTTGGGAACACATAGGCCTAAGACTTAAAAGTCTTGGACCGAAGTCAAAAATCTGCACCAGTTTTAACACTGGTGCACGTCGCGGAAGGGACGCGTAAACAACACTGGAAATTACATTTTTGGAAATTTTAAATTTTGATACGGTTGCTCTAAAATCGGGGTTAGACCCATTTCCTACTCAATTTGACCCCTAATCAAGAATATGAGGTCGGATTTTCAAAGTAACGTACGGATTTTGAGATATATAGAAATTATAATTCCAGACACTACTGAGGCACATTTTCAGGCACTTTTTGGGGTCATTTCAGAATGTACAACCTAGCATAATCTTCAGCCCTATATATAGTCTAATCCGGTAGAAAATGAGCCAATTTTGTCATTTTATCGACCACAACCCAAATGGAATCAAACCCCTTTCTAGTCTTGGGTAACCCAACCACAAAATCCATATTAATCTTTTCCCACTTCCAAGTAGGAATCTCTATGTCTTGTGCTAGGCCACCCGGTCTTTGGTGTTCGTCTTTAACTTGTTGACAACTATGACAACAGGGAATCAAATTTGGCAATGTCCCTCTTCATTCCTCCGCACCAATACACATCCATCAACTCTCTATACATTTTGGTAGAACAGGGTGAATGGAATAACAAAAATTGTGGGCCTCATCAAGGATCTTTTCTATCAACCCATCAACACAAAGTACACACAACCTACCTTGACACCTAAGGGCACCATCTCCCCCTTGGGGGAAAACCTTCACCTTGCCCTCTTTCACCAAGTCCTTCAATTCTAACAAGGAGTGATCAAGATCTTGCTTTGCTATCAACCAAGGAAAACTTAGAACCATCAACAATAACAACACCACCATTATCAATCTCTTCCAACCTAACCCCCAATCTAGCCAACCAATACACCTCCCTAGCCATCACTTTATCACCACCATCAACATGAGCTAGGCTACCTATAGACACCCTACTCAAAGCATCCGCCACAATATTAGTCTTACCGGGATGATAATTCTTTGCTACCACCATCAATATGAACTAGGCTACCCATGGACACCTTACTCAAAGCACCGACCAGAATATTAGTCTTACCGGGATGATAATGCACACTCATATCATAATCCTTAAGAAGTTCTAGCCACCTTCTTTGTCTCAAGTTGAGGTCCTTTTGAGTGAAGACATATTGGAGACTCTTATGATTGGTGAACACATCAACATACACCCCATACAAATAGTGATGCCAAATTTTCAAAGCAAAGACCACGGCAGCTAATTTAAGATCATGATTAGGATAATTTTTTTCATGCACTTTGATTTGTCTAGAAGCGTAGGCCTTAAATACCATGGCCGCCAATTCAAGATCATGAATAGGATAGTTCTTTTCATGCACTTTGAGTTGTCTAGAAGCATAGGCTATCACCTTACTATTTTGCATTTGAACATAACCAAACCAACTCTAGAAGCATCACAATACACAACAAACCCCTCTAGCCCTTCTAGTAGTGATAATATAGGAGCAGACATATGCTTATCTTTCAATGTTTCGAAGCTCCTTTCACACTCATTGGTCCACACAAACTTAGCATTCTTTTGAGTCAATCTTGTCATAGGAGAAGTAATAGAAGAAAACCTATTCACAAACCTCCGATAATAACCCGCTAAGCCCAAGAAGCTCCTATATCCGATGGGGTCAATGGTCTAGACTAATTTCTAATCACATCTGTCTTCTTAGGATCCACTTTAATACCATCCCCCGACACATATGACCTACGAAGGCAACCTCTTTTAACCAAAATTCACACTTCTCATACTTAGCATACAACTTCTCTTCCCTCAAC
>DF358017.1:147770-159185 GCA_000787875.1 Solanum virginianum
ACACAACCCTCAAATGACCTATATGCTCCTCCTCACTATGTGAATAGATCAAAATAGGTAATACCCGGACCGAAGATCAATCTTCGAGAAGTGGTTAGCCCCTTGCAATTGGTTAAACAAATCATCAATCCTTCCTTGGAAGAGGATACTAATTTTTTGTGGTCACCCTATTAAGTTGTCGGTAGTCAATACACATTCTAAGAGACTCATCCTTCTTCTTCACAAAAAACACTGGTGCACCCTAAGGTGATTGGCTAGGCCTAAGAAAACCCTTCTCCAACAAGTCCCTCAATTGTTTCTTCAACTTCTTTAACTACGCCGGGGCTATACGGTAAGGAAAAATAGAAATAGGTTGAGTATCAGGGAGGAGGTCTATACCAAAATCTATTTCCCTTTCGGGAGGAACACCGGGAAGGTCATTTGGGAAAACATTAAGAAACTCATTTACAACCGGGACCGACTCTATGGGGAAAGACTTTGGACTCCACATCCCTAGCTCTCACAAGATGATAAAGACACCCCTTAGAGATCAACTTACAAGTCTTAATGCAAAAGATGAACCTACCCTTGACCACCATATCATGACTCTCCCACTCAAGAATGAGTTCATTTGGGAATTGGAATTTGGCCCTATGGGTTCTACAATCAATAGAAGTATAGTATGTATGCAACCAATCCATCCCAAGAATGACATCAAAATCAATCATATCCAACTCAACAAGATCACAAGGCAATATTTTATGCAAGATACAAAGGGGACAATGTCTATAAACCTTCCTAGCAACAATAGATGCCCCAATAGGAGTAGACACCTCATATGACTCATGCAACAATTCGGGCTCAACATGGAACTTTTTGGCAACAAAGGAGGTTAGCCTTTTTCATTTCTACCGTGGCATCTGAATCTGTTATTAGTATTGAATGGTGTATACATGATCTATTAGGAGTTCATTGACTTCTTAATAGTGAAAACGCTTGTGTGGGTTCAGTATTGTCAAATTGTCAAGTAGATGGAATAATCTATTTCCAGCTATGTTTGCTATTTTGTGGGAAGTTTCGATATTTTTGTGTCTTGTTTGATTATTATTCCTAGCAATGGTTGGATCTTGTGTTGGCCAGCTAAGTTGGTGTGATGATGGTTTTCTACTTTTTCAGTATTACACTATTTTCTAAAATTTGTAATTTTGATGTTTGCGTTGTCTTTTCAGGTCATGCTTAGTGAGATGGTTTGAAAGGAGATGATCGTTACTTACTGTTGCTTTTGCTGCCTGCTGTTCTATATTTATTGCTAAATAGTACACTACTCTCGAGTTTTGAGCCATTGTGGCTACTCAATTTATGGTATAATTTCCTGGAACTTAACAAATATTAATACTAGAAATCTTCAAGTGCAAAACTAGGTAGTCAAGAGTTGCATTCTTTGATGTTATTTTTAGTGGTTGTATCACAACTATTGCACCGTCTAAATGTCTATTATGCAAACTCTATTATTACACTAATTTGGTTGCTTGTAAGTTGCAATATGTTAGATTGTTTAGATATGTGTAATGTATTGTTGGATTATTTGTATGCTTGCGCAAGTTGCCAAGCTTTCGTCATTTATATGCTAATCTTTCGCTTAATGTCTTGATTATTTAAGCTGCAATTCTAAAATATCCTAAGTTTTGATTATGTTTGCTCTAACTTGTAATGAAAACAGTTACTTGTTGAAATTTCGAAACCAAACAAATTGATTTGTGAAACCAAATTGAAATAATAAAAGATGAATCAAATTAGACCTAGAATAGATCGAGTTTGAATGCAAACTTTAAGAAAATTAAATTTTCAAATTTCAAATTGACAATAACCAAAATCAAATCAAACCAAGTTGTGAACAAGCCTAATCTATATGCTTGAAAGTTAAATTGAGTTTTGTTGTTGTCATTGGAGTCACCAATATCGGAATCATTTTTTATTAGTCTTGCTAGCCAAAAATAAGTGTTCTAGGTGACAACGAAAACAACACACAAATGATCTTTCTATTGAGTCTAAGTGACAACACTAGGGTAGTTATACATATATGGGCACTCAACTTTTATTAAGTTCCTAAATTATTTTTATAACTAAAACAACACTCGAACTTTGTTTCAATTTCATTAAGTCACTAAATTATTCTACTTATTTAGGGAATCACTCAACTTTGTACTAGTTCCAGTAAAGTTACAAAACAATGATATTTTGCAACAAAAATGTCGATCAATTCTGCATAAATGTCATTAAATATCTCTTATGTTTCCTCCTAAAAACATTTTGTGATGCTTAGATAACGTTAATATAATACAGAAATAATTTGGTGATATTCATAATGCTTGGTTAACGTTAAGGGTCAGGTGCTATTCGTTTAACCTCAAGATCTAAAGCAAAAACTGTCTTACCATGCGTACTTTAGTAAGCAAAGAATATTTTCATTAAAAAAAGAAAAGTGATTTATTTTGCGTGTTAAACATGCAAGCAAAAAACATCCTGAAAACATTCGTACATAAATGCTCCGGGAGATGGAGCTGTGGCAAGGATGAAGACTATGGGTGCAAGAGTAGGGATAAAAATGAGACGTGTTGACATATCATTTATGAAACTTGCTATATACTTTCACTAAGACAGTCATTCACCACATATTTTGAAGTAGTTTTTTCAGAGAAAATGCATGACAAAATCAAAAAATATTTTCCTCCACACCTAACAACTCGCAACTGTAACTTGAGGAAACGGATCAACCCAAATAGTACAATCTGGAAAGCGAAAAAAGGAAAATGCAACGTTGATCATAGACACATTAAATCAGAAATAGGCACAGCAGCAAAGAAGGAAAGGAGGTCAACCGTAAGACTAAAACCCTATAAGCGTATGCAAATTAAAAATAATAAGGGTATCTGCCAGACTTTTTCCAATTATTTTGATAGGCACGAATGAGGATCATCGGGAGTTTCTGAGAATACGAGACAAACTGTAATCAAAACTTTCTAATGCATTTTGATTGATTTGATCAAAAAGTTAAAACCATGAATGGATGTGCCATTTCAACTGTTGATGCTATTGAATTACCATTTTTCCCCCAAAGTGCAACCAGCCTATGCCAAGAGACTTGAAAATTAAAATTTAAAAAAAAAAAAAAAAAGAGAGAGACCAAACGACTGCCTACACATTGCTCTCCGACCAAGCTCCAAGGCCCGAGGATAACACCCCTAAACACCTTGATCATAACATGGGTCATCCTAGACCTAGAATCAAGAATGATTGAACCAGGGCCCAATTGAACCATTTGCATGGCCATTGCTGTGGATCCCAACACCATTTGGAACAAGAGATGGGGGCAGCCCAACAGCCATTGGTGGCGGAGCAGGAAATAACGCATGAGTGGGTGGAAGATTGTGGGGGCTTACTAGAGGACTACCAGCTGGACTTCCATTGCGCTGTTGGATAACGTGGATCTGTCTGAGTCCTTCTTCATGAATCCGTGACAATGTCTCCAGCTCATTCATTGATAAAGCTTCCAAGCCAGCTCCATACAGTGGGGCATGCCGAGACATTTCTTCCTGAAGTGATGCTTCGAGCTGACGGATGTATTGCTGAAATGAATCAAGAAACAAAAAGAATCAGTTTTGAGACCTAATGTTTATCATAGTAAGCTCTATCGAAATACAGTCACAAGATGCACCAAAATTGAGCCAAATTTGTACAGTAACAATGATCAATAATGATGTGGAAGAAAGAAGAAAGAGATAAAGCCAAATAACTAGAAGGAAAAAGATTAAATCGTCAAATTATTAGAATTTGCCTTAAATCTACTTATCTGAAGAAAAAACTACTAGCATTTTTATTGTTTCCTATGTTGACTAATATAAAATTTCTAATAAAAATAGAAGACCAAACGAATTTAAAAAAATCCACAGCTCTGCGAGCTTTTACACTCTTGTGAGACCTTTGAGAGAAAGTGAAAGTAAGAAAGGTACATTGAAGAAACCAACAAAAATTCAGTAATCTTATATAGACTCAAAACACCTGAACCAGGCCTAGCAGGATACAGACATGAACACCTAACCCAGTCCTTCCTTTCATGCGAAAGTACTCTCAAAATGCTAGACCACCCCAGCCCATAGCAGACCGTGGACTAGCCCTCAACTTTTTCTTTCAGAGAAGTTCAGTCAGCTGCCATCAGTAATGCTATTCAAGGTGGGTTTTTTTTTTTTGTGTGTGTGGATCGCAGCCCCTTCTTTTGCTGTAATTTTTTTGCATTGCAACTTCTTGATGCCTTTTAATGAAATCTACTTCATCAAAAAGAGTTAAAAACAGATAAAACTGAACCCTACGGGTAATTTATATATGTGGCTCTACAAGAAAATGATCTGCCCTCTTAATAAAAGTGAAGAAAGAAACAATGAATGATCAAATATATATCCTTCATCTGGGAGGAGTTAAATAAACACTATAATGGCTAATTTGCCTAATATATCTATTTTTCATTTTTAAATATTTTGTGATATTCGACCAAGCAAGGAAATATCCTTTTTCCTTACTTTTTGACGGCATAAAGATTTTAAACCACCACCATAACGAAGGCAGAAGACAAGATTTCAGGAAATAGAAAAAGAAATAGCAAGAGCAAAAACCTCGCAAGCCTCCAGCTTGGATTCCATTCCGTCGATAAAAGCTTCACAGCGAGCAACCTGCTCCTCCTTTTCCCGTTTCTCCTCTTCCGTTTGCCCAACTGTTTGGGTCAACCGGCGTACTTCATCCTCAAGTGATTTTCGTAATTCTTCTCTGGTCACTTTTTCTGTGGCATATCGTTTCAATTCCTCATCAAATCTTTTCCGTGCAGCTTCAGCATTCTTTAACCTTTCTGCAAGAGCATTTTTCTCCTTCATCACTTTCTGCAAGATCGATAGTTTATCAGTCAGGCAAAGAGAAAACATGTCCATGTGTGAATCCATATGGAGAACCCCAAACGAAAACATTAATACAAATTTAACACATAAGAAATTCCATTTGCAACTATTACAAGCACAAATGTCAGAAGTCTTTGAATATTTCCAATCCTTCAAGAACTAGGTTGAACCTTTCAGCAGTTCCAAAAAAGCGACCCTCGAGGCACTCAAAGATACGACAACATACTTATTGAAATCCCGCAAGTGAGGTTTGGGAATGATAGAATGTACGCAGACCTTACCACTACCCTATGGAGGTAGAGAGACTATTTCTAGAAGACCCTCGGCTCAAGTGCAACGAATTGCAGTATAGAGAAGGAGACAATGAAGAGAATATAGCAAATAACAAGGAAATAGTGCAAAGGTCTACTAGAAGAGCCAAAACAACAATAAAATTACGTGATAATCGAAACACCATAAACAACAATAATAAACAATGATAACAATAAAATAACAACTACAATAATACAATTAGTACCAATGCAAACACTAGCCACCCTAAGCAAGACAACACTACATTGCCTACTAACTTTCTACCCTAATACGTATCCTCCACACTCTCCTATCTAGGGTCATATCCTTGTTAAACTCAAAGACAATTAAATATAATCAAATAGCTGGATCCTACATAACCACCAAGGCAAAAAAACTTTATTTGGTTGCAAAAAAGCAATAATCCATTGTTCTTAATTGTTTGGCATTTTTTGACTACTTATGGAGTCTAAGAAAAAAAAAAGAAAACACAAGGCAAATACTATAACATTAAAAGAACCCTTGCAAAAGTAGTACAAAAGGGGGTATGGCCTATTAACCGATGGGTGCAAATATTGGACACCAAGGTTCAAATCCTACCAAAGACAGAAAAGAACATTTTCATCCCATTTGCGCAAATCATAGTGGGTTGAATTACCTAATAGCTATGCTGGCCGGAGATATAGCAGGTATCCAAGTAGACTAGTCAAGGTGCACAAACTGGCCCTTACACTATTATAGAAAAACCTTGAAAAACTTTCTTTTTTACTGGGATCTCTATATCAAGTTATGTTAACAGCAAAATGGGAAATAAAAAAATAAAATAGCATCTAAATATAAAAAGGTGTTGATCTTTCTGGGCCAGACAAGAAATGAAAGAGTGTCAACCAAATTGGGCCAGATGAAGTAATTTATTATAAATACATTAGCATAGAACATTGATCCTATTATTTGATTGAATATGATAGGTTTTTGACATAATTAATTACATGGTTTGACTTTTGAGGGCTAGGTGCAACTTAAAACTCTTGCAGAAGTAACAAGGCTATGAGATTAAAAGAGCAGCAAAATCAAAATTGATAGACTAATACGAATGCCACATGGTCTGATTCAGAGTCTTATCAGAAACTGGCAAGACCAAAAAACTGACTCTAATTAAGGTAAGTTTTAGTATCAGACCCTCAATATTTTATGATAAGTTGACTTGTGTGGATAAAACATCTGGTGAAATGACACCGTGAATGTCAAGCTTCAAAGATATTTTCAACTCGTTTAGGAAATTTACTTGTAATGCTTTTATTTGAGCTGAGCGTCAATTGGAAACCACCACTCTACCTCCCAAGTGGGGGTAGGGTCTGTGTACACACTACCTTCCACGGAAACCACTTGTGAGGTTACACTAGGTATATTGTTGTTGTTAGGTAAATAATCCCTCCGCTTTAATTTATTTGTCTTACTATTCTTTTTTAGTCCGTATCAAAAAGAATAACTCTAACTTTCCACATGTCATGTTTAAAACCACAAAATTAAAGGGCATTTTGAACAGTATGCATATCTTTAGTTTATTCTTTACTTTCTTAGACTACATGCCAAGTCAAAATCCGACAAACAAATTGAAATGGAGGGAGTATAAATTTGTTAATAAAATGACCAGGAACGCACAACACAGTTGGTAATATAATCAATAGACAGAATAAGAGCTTTCCGCAGAGAAAGCAAAAATTATAAACAGGAAGCAACAAAAAGATGAGATAGAAGAATAATAATGTTATCAGTGGAAAAAATTGGAAAGACTGAATGAACTAAAGCTCATAGAGGTTTGAAGCTGTATAACTCAAAGGTTCAGCATAAACAATAATACACGCTAAATAATGTTGGAATACATACCTTCAATTCATCACGTTTCCGTGATTTCAGTTGGGAAAGTTGTGCCTCGGCATCATGCAAACGATCTTGAATAGCTCTTTTTTCTGCAGTGAGCTTAGCAATTTTCTCATCCCGCTCAGACCGTAGCCAATCAAGTTGACTCTCAGCTTCTTGTATCTGTTCCGCGAGTTCCTTTCTTTCCCGAGCAAAACGATCCATCTCAATCCTCATTTCAGACTGATGTTCAATGTTTGACAAATCAAAATCACCAGAAAAAGAATGAGATATTCTTTCAAACAAGCTTGCTTTGAAAAGTAGAATCCCAAAAATAGAAACAATAATGACCAAGATACCTTGAGCCGGTTATTAGTAGCCTCCAATTCGTTAAGCTTTTGGGACATGATAGATTTTTCTTTAGCCTCAGTGGCATTTTCCACTTTCCTTTCCTCGCGAATGCGCATAACTTCATCTTCAATAGCACAAAGTTGATGCCAAAGTGCAGCACGATCAACATTGGCAAGTTCAGCAACCTCTCTCATCATGCTTAGGACTGGTCTAACAATTTCCTGCTCTTCACATATCAAGGTTATCAATATCTCCAAATCTAGATCTACATCACAAGCACTTTCTCTTGCACTGGTAACACGATCAACAAGCCTCTTGAGTATCCTCAATCGGTAAGACTCATCAGCATACCACTTAAACAATATGGTGTAAAGGAACTTTACAAAACCTTTTACACGTGGATCTCTAGAGAGTGCCAATGTCTCGGCAAGACCAAGAATTGATGTAAAATCATCTCGTTGGGCTGTCAATTGCTCAAAGGTTTCCCCTTCCACAATCCCGTCAGTATGAGGAAAATTTTCAACATATTGAGAGGTCAAATTTAATCTATGGGCGAAACGTCTTTCCAAGACCATGGCTACAGACTGAGCCACAATGGCCCCTCGAGCTACAGTTCTCTCAAATGTTTGGGAAGCTTCAACAGCAAGACATGGAATTGATAACATATCAATAAGTATATAAATATCGGCAAAATGATGAGCAGAAACAAAAGCTTGCCCATCCACTTCAGGTGGTCTTTCAGAAGTCTGACAATTTTCACCAAATAAGAAAATCCCACATGGTACAGCCAGGCTGTCATCAGAATCATTCTCACAATCAATATCTCTTAGAATAGCTTCAGCAACATCTGCACAGCTATTTACAGTTTGGCTCAAATAATCAAGAACACATGGGGAGACTTCGTTTCCTAGTTTTTTTAGCCGGATACGTACAGCTCTGACCTGCAGAAATATCAAAATATTACACTTGTAGTAGGGTTCCAAACAAGAACCAAAAATATATAAAATCAAATTTCATGCATACTGCTTCTGGAAGATGTTGACAATGAAGGGCAGCCTTGAATATGAAGTCAACAGTTGCTGCAAGAGGTTCATCAATGGAATCCAATAAAAGATCAAATGACTGGAAAAGGACGCGTTCCCACACATCACTGCTACACTCCAACTGCCCGAGTGCACCAAAGACCTGAGAGGTTAATATTTAAAGCCATCAGATTGCTAAAATGTCACTTCATAAAAGCTAAATGCTAAATGTATATGTAAGAAATAAAAGAAAAAAATATTACTAAATTGTGCATCTATATTATTACACTGAGACCCTATTTATACACACAATATTACAATCCTTTTTCGAGTAGGATTCTACATATTATTCATGTTCCTATTACTGTTCTAACACCCCTCCTCAAGCTAGTGCATACAAGTTATATGTACCAAGTCTGTTATAAATGTAATTGATACAAGGACTGATGAGGTACTTGGTGAAGATATCTACAAGTTGATTATCGACTTCACAAATTTTGTAACAATATCTTCTGAGAGTATCTTTTTTTTGACATAGTGACGGTCAATCTCATTATGTTTAGTCTTCTCATGATATACTACATTTGATGCGATATGAAGGGCCGCTTGATCCAAAACTGTTTGGTTCAAACTAGCTCACAAGTTGCAACCGCGATTACTCGATACTCAGCTTCTTCTGCACTAGATCAAGCAACCCGCTTACTCTTCTGGGACACCAAATTACCTCCTATTAAAACACAATATCCGGAAGTAGAAAGTCTATCAAATGGTGATTCTGCCCAATCAGTGTTTGTATATCCAGCCTAGATCCTCGAAGAGTAGTCCTTTACCTGGAATTGACTTTATATGTTGCAGAATAAGAACTTCATCCCAATGACTATCACAATAAGATGGAAGTTGCCACTAACTTACAACACTCACATAAAAGAGATGTCAGGTCTAGTCACCATGAGATAATTCAACTTCAAACCAAACCCCTATATCTTCCAGGATCACTGCACAGCTCTGCCTATCTTGGCGGGAGTTTAGCATTTGGATTCATAAGGATGTCAAATGGGTCTACATCCCATCATTCATGTATCCTCAAGAAAGTCTACGGCATAATTGTGTTAAAAATAGCAATACTTGATCTGAAGCAAGCAACCTCAATACCTAGAAAATACTTTAGTCTGTCGAAATTATTAGTCTGGAAATGCTGGAAAACATCTTGTGAAATCAGAATTTTGTGCCAAAAATCTAAAAAAATATAACCCGTTGCCAGATCTGGAAAAAAACCTTGATTCTGTCACCGGAAAATTAGATCTAACCACCAAAAAATGGTCAAAATCAGAAGATATTATATGGGTGGGTCAGAATGATTGGGGACCCTACTGAAAAAATGATCTGCCGAAAAAGTGGTTGGAAACAGGTTGGAATAGCTGGAAATAGTACTGAAGTTGTCGGAATAGTGATTTCCATACCGAAAAGTGCTCAGAATTTGGTATAAACTGTATGGGTCATCTCGGGATCAAGAGACAAGTAGATCTTGAACAAGAAAGCTGCTGGAAACTGGAAAACTGATTTGAACAGGCTCACACACTGGCGTGTGGTCAGATCTCGCCGGAGTTGACAAGCTTTTGAGAAGCACATGCGAGGTCAATTGCCAGAGCGGTTGACTGGGGTTTGGCTGTCGGAAAGTGCAGGACCTTGTGGTGGTGTTGGTTTAGCATGACCCGGATGGAAGAAGAAGATGATGGAAAACCAAAATCGAGGCACGGTGACCGTGACTTTGTTTTCTTTCGCCAACATTTCTCACCAAAGCTCTAATGACATGTAAGAAATGAAGGAAAAAAACAATATTGAATTTTGTATCTACATAGTTCCAGTGAAACCCTATTTACAGACACTATATTACAATTTTTTTTCAAATAGGTTTCTATATACTATTCATGTTCCTATTCCTATGCATATTCTAAGGGGTTATTTGTAGAGTATTAGAAAACATAATGCATACATTAGCTTTGTGTATTAGTAGTACTTTGTTTGGAACACTTTCTCCACCTATGTATAACTAATACTTGCATTAGATATACACTTTATTATGCATTGAGGAGTGTATACTAATACATGGAAATCCATTGTCTTAGTAATGCGACAAGATTTAATGCCTCCATTAGCATGATTAAAGACTCAATTGTCCCTCGAAACCAATTTTTTTACTTCTTTTTCACCATATTGTGGAGGGTATCTTTGTAAATAAATATTTTTTTATAAAACGTATGCAATGCATGATATTTTCAATATACCAAACCAAACAATGCATAATAAACAATGCAAGCATTACTAAGACACTATATTCAACATTATTCTTGTACATCCTAGCAAACGATCCCCGACAATATATGTGATAAAAATAATGTGTAGGTACAAATGTTTTCAAGTATGCTTGGAAGTAGCAAAGGATAATTAAAATTCTCTTACTGGAATCATTAATGCAGGTTCAGCATCTGGTTTCTTCAGTCGCTCTAGAAGTGCATAAGCAGCAAGTGGATGTTCCGAGTGCTCAACCAATTTTGGAACCAAAGCAACTAGGTCTGGCTGTAGATGCTTCGGAGCTTTATCCAATACAAGGGCTATCTTTTCGGCTGACTGTGGCCTCCTCCTTGGCTCAGGACAACCTTGTGGAACAGCTCCATCAAGTGCTCTCAGGGAGTTCACTATCAGTCCCAGAAGCTCCTCAGATTGCTCCGGCCATTTGGTCTGAAATTGAAGATTCTTTTGAATGGTCTATGTAACATCTTTTGAATGGTCTATGTAACCAGACATACCAAACCAGAAAACTTCAACAGGAAGATAGAAGTTGTACCTTAGTGCGAACGGAAGGATTTTCAGAGGAACTGCCCGCAGATGTTTCTGGCGGATGCGGATGCATAGGCTTCCCATTGAATGTCCTTTCAGGAGCATTAATCCCATCAATATCTGAGCTCTGA
>DF358017.1:159250-174181 GCA_000787875.1 Solanum virginianum
TGAACAGCAGATGAATTCATGTTCTCATCTGTCACCATATCCAGTCTATCATGGGCGTAAAGTTGCAAAGGTTCATTTGCACCATTAACTCTATCAGACCCCAATTGAGTACCTGCTCCATCTCCATGTGGAAAAGCTTTAGGATTCACTTCAGATGACCCACTACTCGAACTTCCTTCTGAAGGTTGGCAACATTCAACCATAATATCCAACAGTAAATCAACAATCGCTTGCTGCAACACTTTTACCCCCATCAGCAAGTTCATCAAGCTGGGGGAGGATTTGTCATTCTTATTTACCTTCTTTCCATCACTACAACCAGATATATTAGTAGGAAGGAGTAGACGCTTTACTTTAGCAGGGTCATCAAGATACACACGAAGTCCAGTCAAGAACCCAGCTATTGCACCGGCATCCATAAGGAGTTTTTCCCTTAGAGTGACCTGTGGCTGCGATGGATTATCCCCATATGTGAGGTGAAACCCAGCTCCAGAGAGAAGATTTCTGAAGATATCTTCTTCGTCACTGATCCCTTCACTATCTTCTGAGTCAATGAGTTCATCAGGGTCAGTTGTCAGAGCATCTTGATCATCCTCAGAAGCCAACACCTAGAAAAATTTGAAGAAACAAGATAGAGAAATTGAGATCATAGAAATAAATATTCTACTAGCAGATAATATCCATGGGAAAAGAGATGTAGAAGCATGCAATTAAACACTGCCAGACCAAGTCACATGTAACGCCGCAACTAATAAGCAGGGGTCGTTTGGTCATTAGATAAAAGAACAGAAGCATACAACACAAAAACACAGATTCTGAAGAAGCAGAATAGAGTAAACTAATAGCAGAAACTTTTCTTCAGTAGAAGCCTTCTCTAGAGCAAGTGAGGAGACTTTGGGACATACAATGAAGAAAATAATCACTGAGGTGAGCTGGGACTGATGAGATTACGGCTTAAATAGTTGAGAGTTAACAGTTTAACTTGGTCTCTTTTGAAAATAACCACCACTTGTTCCTCGTTGCACACTGGCTTTTGATTTGTGGTGCATGTGTCCATCTCTCTTCAGCTATGCCTTACAATATTAAGGAACCTTTTGAAGGAGAGAGATGCTGCAAAATTGGTGATGCCATCAAAACCATTTGGCAGATGATCCTAGAGGAGGCTCTTACAGACAGAACGGAATCAAAGATGCTTTGATGGTTCATCAACTCTGTATCAATCTATCAAGGCTAGAAGTCTCTTGTATCCGTAAAGTTAGTTCAATGTAACGCCTGTACATAACCCCCCCCCCCCCACAAAAAAAAATTGCAGTTCATCGCTCCCTGGTTCGAAAATAGCCACCTTTGTTAAAGGAGGCCATATTCATTTTTTCTAAGCTCAAATATAATATCCTTGTACTATCTTTTGCGTCTACAGGATGCTAGCAAAGATACTTCTACTTCAAAAAATAAAGAAATATTATTTATTATTAGGTCCTCAAAAGTACTTATGTTACTGTAAAAGAATATTAAATAATTATGCTAATATCATAAAGAATGATCAGTATCTTCCAAAATAATCATATTTTAAAATTAATAAAAGTTTCAATAATGAATTTAGATTTGTGCGTAATTTCATCTGCGCTCCAAAAGATCCACAGATGAGGTCTCTAGTTTTAACTTCGCAGCAGTCAGAGGACTTTGAAAACTTCCATGATCTGTAGCAGGGCATTTTTATGTCACCGGATTCATGGGAAGGATGAGATAGCACAAGAATCACATCAGCACTGCAAGAGGTCTTGGATTTTATACAAGAACTCGAGCTTATTGACTCCCATCTCTCTGGTGGTAATTTCACTTGGGTGAGAGGCTGCATCAAGGTTGGATAGGTCCTATTCTCCATTCTTTGGGATGACAATTTAGAAAGATCAGACAATTTGTTCTGCAAGACACTCTTATATGATAATCCATATCAACACTTGGAAAAGAATGTTACAACCCCCCCCCCCCCAAAAGTACACACACACACACTCTCTGTTGAACCACAAGAGACTTGAATTTTCCCCAAGTTGTCATTTTAATGTGTTAAATCTTTTCTAGAGCTTCCTCCTCAAATACTCCTTAGATCTCAAGATGCTTCTAACAAAGAAAGAAAAGTAAAAATGTAACTAATTATGCATGCAGGTACAAAAGATACCTGTAAATACAACTCACCCAACCCCATTACCCTCAATATTTCAAGTCTATGATAACCAAAAAAATGTGATTAATAAGAACTTATAATACTCGCCAGCATTGTCGAAAGCAAAATGCCTAGGGACGTAGCAAAATCTGCTAGCACTCTAGGCAAAGAAAGTCACTGAAAAGCATGCTTTAGTGGAAAAAACACAAAAATGAAGGGAAATTAAAGATAGATAAATGTAATGCAACAAAAATAACTACAAAGACAAATACATTGGATAAATGAAGAGAAAAAAAACTACTATTAAGTGAAACATGGAAAAGATACTTTATTTTTTTAAAAACTAAAACATGAAATAAGATTATGTCAATCAAATTAAGAAATAACTTCGTTATGATCCAGATTTTCAATGCCCGATTAAAATTGAATATTTTCTTGAAACTAAATTTCTCATTTCCTATTCAGAATCACTACCATGTCTACCTATATTTACACAATAAACATGTCTCTTTGCTAGCTATGCTTATGTTTAGCGGCAACCTCCTCGACACAATCCTATCAATGACTAAGAACATGCCTCAGTGTCTGGGTGCCTATGCTGAAGTATCACCTACATGAGGGGAAGCACACACACTGCACTACACCAAACTTCAACACTAAAATGCAGTGCACGTAAGCCTTAAGGAACTGTTACTCATTTCTTCCCAAATAATTGGCCTACTCTCCTTTTTTTTAGTCTATCCAAAAGAAAAACCTTGGTTATCTTATCGAGAAAAAAAACATTGATATATTTTCTTAAAAGAATTCAAATGAATCCAACCAATACCACTTAGTTTAAAAAATTATTTTTTAGCATAAAAACTAATACCCCCTCGAGTCCATATTAAGTGAATTGTTGGGGACCTTTTTCATAGTTCAAAATAAGTAAATTATTCAAAGACCAAGAAAATTGTTTCGACTTTCTTCCATATGTGCCCTTCACCTAAATGAGGTTATTAACTACTTTACATTTTCTAAGAGACTAATTTGGAAATAATCAAAAGGGATATAGTAGAAAGAGCCTCTAATATGACTTCAAAAAATTTTCTTAACGATGTCACACCCAAACAATTCACTTATTATGGACCACAGGGAGTACCACTTTGTATTATCTTTTTTAAAAAGGAAAAGGGTCGAAAATACCCCGAACTATTTGAAATAGAGCAGAAATACCCCTCTGTGACGTTTTGACTCAAAAATACCCCTCGATTAAATTTTTGGCACAAAAATACCTCCCTCTATAATGGAAACAAAAAAAGAGTTAAAAATATACCCAAACTATCATAAATGGAGCAAAAATGCCCCTTGGTTAGATTTCGGTTCAAAAATACCCCTCCCTTAAAATTTTGCAAAAAAAACAACCCCCTCTCTAATGGAAATGACACCATGCATGTTATGTGAACAAAAAGCGCCAAATGATCAGTCCACGTGAAACCCCATTTAGGGACCCAAGAGGTTTTATCCTCGGATATTAGGTTCGAGACTAGCTTTTTCATGTCAAAAGAGACTGTTATTTCACTTGTAAAAATCTCAAAAAGTCAATCCCTAAATGATAACATTGATTTATCCTCTTTATAATTGTTGCCTCCTTCTTCAATCAATTTCCCGAGTTCAATAGGATACAATTCTTCAAATTATCCGAATATATGAAGCTTGTATAGAAATTGTTGTGCTCATACTAGCAATGTAACACAATTAATATAAGTTATCATTTTCAAGAGATAGTTCAGTTGCAACTATAAATAAAAAAAAATTATATATAGTAAGAATCTGGAGTACTAGAAGTGTAACAAAAATTGATTTGAAGATGGGTTGGGGTAGAATTTTTAATAGAAGAGGGGTATTTTAAATAATAACTCTAAGATTTTAATGGAGGGCTAATTTTTTAACCAGAGACTCACGAAGGGTATTTTTGTTCCATTTCTAATAGTTAAGGGGTATTTTTGCCCCTTTTTCATTTCTATTAGGACGAGGGGTATTTTTGAGACAGAAATTTAATGGAGGAGTATTTTTTAGCCAAAAATATAACAGGGGAGCATTTTTGAACCAAAACGTGACGGAGGGGTATTTCTGCTCTATTTCAAATAGTTCAGGGGTATTTTTGACCATTTTCCCTTTTTAAAAAGATAACAAAGTCTTATTGTAACTGCACCAGCACTAAGATAGTGCAGCTAAATGCATATAGGGATGCAAAACTTAACTCTTTGGCATGCCAGGAGCTGAGGAATTTATCAGATTGTCTACCTCATATACATTTTCCAGATTACACCAAGAAATAGGCAAAGAATTTGCTGGGAGTTGACGAATTTATATCTGTCAAAATTACCCTAATTTTGGAAACACCGGTGCCTTACATTATGCAACACTTTTAATAGACAGTTTTGTACTCTTTAAACTGTTATCTTAAGCATTTCTCTACATGCTAGTATGGATATATTGATATATATGCTACTCATATTCTATTGTATTAGTCCTGTTAGTCAGGGTGAATAAATTCTATTGGTAGAAAGTTTTGAGCTATTCTTGAATGTGTTTCTTCTTTTTTTCTTTTTCTTTAAAGGTTGGGCAGCAAGCATGAATACAGCTTATGTTTAAGTTGCATAATACAAACCAACAACAACATACCCAGTAGAATCCCACAAGTTGCATAATACAAACCATAGAGTAAATAATATCAGGCACGTATTTTGATACATAGATATAATGATGGCATTGCATACACAGTAGCGTAATATTGACTTAGAATGTCTTTTCCTTTATCAAACAATAAAAACTTTATCAAAAAATGTCCATATCTTTTCTTTAATTGATAAGAATATGAAACATTACACCCATTAGCCCAAAAAGAATGATAAGCACGACATCATAATTTCTTAAAATTACATGTGTTAAAAATCACAATTTTATTGTTAAGAAGATGAAACAAGTGTCCGTAAAAATCACAACCAAATAAAAACTCACTGACTTGCAAATCGCAATTGTGCATTGTTTATGGACAGGAGAGAGTTTCATTTTTGGGACAAGAGGCATCTGAAGTATGTCCATATTTTGAACTGCCATATTCTGTGCCCTGAGAATAGAGAACCCATGGTAGGGAGCACTTCCCCTTTGAAGGACCTATATGAATCTAGATTTTAGTCTAACTAAGTGGTTATATCAGGAAAAAGAAAAACCACCAAACCAAGTTCGACTCTAAGCGTCAGTGCTAATAAGACCACTTCTAAAGCATATTCAAGAGAAAATAAAATTGAAAATTGAACACAAATGCATGACATTAGCCACTCAATCTTCTATTCTCTTTTTTTTTAAACTTGGTAACATTGTAATATATCACTGTAGTACATTAGTGGTACATACAGATGAACTCCAAACTCCACTGTTCTAAAATCTAGATATTGAGTCTAAAACATCAATTATAGAGAGTTTCATTTGAGTATACATGATTATACCAAAAACATAACAACAAAATGCAGTTAAGTATTAACTTTCTGTATACTATTCTTTATGCTCTCAAAACACCAAGAATTCCTCTCTTTCCAGGTTGCCCACCATATTGAAGTAGGGATAATTCTCCATCTAGTTCTGTCTTTAGCTAGCACACTTGCCTCCTCCCAACTTTTTAGAGCTTCAGTAATTCTCCTAGGCATAGTCCAGGATATGCCTTTGGGACTCAAGAATGACCTCCATGGCTGTTGAGTAAATTTGCAGTGTAGAAAAAGATAATCAACAGTTTCTGATGTTTCTCCACGTAGAAAACGCCTAGAACATAAGGTTATCCCCCTTTTCATAACATTATGTGTCAAAGTTGCTTCCATGGCTAGCAACCATATAAAACATGAAACTTCATAAGGAATTCTGCATTTCCTAATTTGTCTCCATGGCCAGGTAGGAATCTGTTGACTTGGTTGCTCCATCAACCTGTAAGCTGCACCTACTTTAAATATACCTTTGCTGCTTCCTTTCCACCATAATACATCCTCTTCAGCCTGGAGTCCATTGAAGTTTCCAACAGTGTTGAGAAATTCTACCACCCTCGTTACTTCCCAATCATTGAGTTGTCTCCTGAAATGAGAATTCCAGCCTTGTGTTGTCCAAATCTCTGCAACGGTCCATAGTTGGGAGGGGACTAGGTTATATACGTCTGGAAAAAGGAGTTCCAGATTACCCGACTCATGCCATTCCTCCTTCCAGAATTTGTTCTTGTACCCATTCCCCACTTTCACCTTGTAGTTGAGCTTGACTTCCTCCCATAAATCTCTCATGGATCTCCATAAACTGACCCCATAAGGTGTAGTCACATTCTTGGTCATCCAACTATCTTCAGCCTCATATTTGGCACCTACCACTCTTTTCCACTGTAACTGCTTTCAACTAAGTACTTCCACAACCACTTCATTCTGAGTGCTTTAGTTTGAAAATTCATATTCTTTGTTCCCAATCCCCCATTTTTCCCAGTTGCCACAGATTTCCATTTTTACCAGGTGAAATCTTTTCCTCTCGGGTTTTTGAGACGAGGGTTCCCAGGAAACAGCCTCTCTACTTCTATGAGGTAGTGGTAAGGTCTGCGTACATTCTACCCTCCCCAAACCCCGCTTGTGGGATTTCACTGGGTATGTTGTTGTTGTTGAAATCTTTTCCTCTCGTTGTTACCTTGCCATAGGAATGTCCTTCTCATCCTATCCAAACTTTTGAAGACCCCAGCTGGAATAGGAAACACTGACATCATGTATGTTGGCAGAGCATCAAGGACTGAGTTGATCAAGGTCAACCTCCCTCCCATATATAGGTATTGTGTTTTCCGTCTAGCTAATTTTTTCTCGCACTTCTCTATCACACCATTCCAAATTTCAATAGACTTGGATTTTACTCCCAAAGGCATGCCCAAATAAGTTGGTGGGAAGGAGCCAACTTCACCACCAAGTATTGTGGCTATACAATTCATATTATTGACTTCAATAGTGGGATACATGAAGCTTTTCCTCCAATTTATGAGCAAGCCAGATATCCCTTCAAATAAGACCAGAATCACCCTTAAATATTTCAACTGATCTTCCTCAGCTCCACAGAAGATGAGTCTATCATCAGCATATTGAAAGTGTGTTAATTCCGAACTTTCTGTTCCATCTCTAGAGACATTAAAGGCTTTCAAAAACCATCCTCTTGTGTTAGCTGTCTTAATCATATTGTTTAGCCCCTCCATAGCGATTAAGAACAGAAAAGGTGACAGTGGGTCGGCCTTTCAACCATCCTCTTGTCAGCTGTCTTAATCACACTGTTTAGCCCCTCCATAGCGATTAAGAACAGAAAAGGTGATAGTGGGTCACCTCGCCTGAGCCCTGTTTGAGAGCTTTGAAAAACTGCTGGAGACCCATTTATTAGAATAGAAAAGTTTACTACTGAGGTGCAAAATATGATCCAATTTAACCACTTTTGTCCAAATCCCATCCCTTCTAAGATCTTCATTAGGTACTTCCATTTAACCTGACCATACACTTTTCTATGTCTAACTTGCAAAGAATGCCAAGTTTCTTCAATTTAAGCCTGGAGTCTACTGCTTCGTTAGCAATCAAAATTGCATCCATTATTTGTCTCTCTTCTATAAAAGCCATTTGTTGAGAATCCGCCAGTTTGTCTATCACACCCTTCAACCTCTTTGCAAGTACTTTAGATAGTATTTCATAAAACTACCTATAAGACTGATTAGTCTATAATCCCTTAGCTCTTTTAGTTCTTTCTTTTTGGGTACAAGTGCAATGAAGGTAGCATCAGAGCTCTTCTCAAAAACTTCTTGATCATAGACGTTCTGAAAAGTGTCTATTATATCCCGTTTCAGTATATCCCAACACTTGATGAAAAATCCATTGTAAGACGATCTGGTCAGGGGCCTTTTAGACATGTTAGTAGTTTATTTTCTTCAAACCTGCCTTGAAGGGCCATTTTCTCCTCTTCGATAATGATTGGGCAGTGTGGATATTGATGAGTAGGTCCCCATTCGACGGGTTCTGTATACAACCTCTTGTAGTAAGTGATTATTTCTCCTTCAATTTCAGCTGGCTCTTGAGTAACTTCCCCCTGTATTATTAATTGATCAATGTTGTTGTACCTTTTGTGAGAATTTGCTATTTTGTGGAAAAACTTAATATTCTTGTCTCCTTCCCTTTAAGCCATAGTATTCTTGATCATTTTCTCTGTTAGAATAGGAATTAGGGGTGCGCAAAAAAACCGGAAAATCGAACCGAACCAAATTAATTCGGTTCTTCGATTCTATTTGGGTTCTTTTTCAAAAACTTTGGTTTTTCGGTTCGAGTCATGGTGTAAGGGTCTCGAAACCGCGGTGCACCGAAAAAACGAAGTTTTATTATATTAATACTTCTAAATTTTTGCTTTTAAAGGTTATCCCAAGCCCAACCCAATTTTAACCCAAGCCCAATTTTAAGCCAAACCCTTTTTGAGTTTTTTTACTTCCCCCGCTTTACGATGATTCACAAAAATCTACTGAAAAGTGCAAAATTGCAAATGCAAACTAGAAACTGGAAAGTGCACTGGAAAGAGCTTTAGTTATTATGAAAGAAAATCATTTGGATGGTGTGCTTTTGTTGTATTCTTGATTGTTGTGTTTAGCAGTTGCATGGTTTTGAAGAATCATTTGCAGCTCCCATCAGTTAGTAAGTCCTCTGTAAGTTGATTATTTTTGTTTGTAGATGGTGATGCTATGAATTTACAACTATCTATAAAGTATGTAATATTAAAATATTGGAGTAATTTATTACATACTTTTAATACGGATGAAATCATTTCTATTTTATTTTTACTTATATTAGCACCGAAAAACCGTTTTAAAAACACCGAAATAAACCGAGTTGAAGTTTAAAAAACCGAACCAAACCGACCTAATTTGGTGCGGAATATAGTGCTCATTTGTAAAAAAACCGAACACCGAAAAATCGAACCGAACTTCAACAACACCGAACCGAAGAACCGAACGCCCACCCCTAATAGGAATAGGAACAAGAATAACATCTACAATCTCACTTAGAATAGAATTAGGATTAGGAATAGTATATAGAATCCTACTTGAAAAAGAATTGTATTACAGTATCTTAGTTGAAAAAAGAGTACGATATAATATCTATAAATAGGGTCTCAATGTAATAATGTAGAGACAACAATTCAATAATAACTTTTCCCCTATACTTCTCACATAGCATCAGAGCTTTTATGGTCCCGGTAGAAAATTAAAGAACTTCCACACCCGGCGGGCGGCTATGACCCATATATGTCGCCCGTCTAGCCAATGATTACATTAGCAAAAAAAATTAGGTCACTATGTATCGTTCTGGTGACTATTTTCTCATATCTAATTTGTGCAGCACCATGCATCTTTTCAGTGACTACTTTCTTATATCTGATTTGTGCGCCCCGTGCCATCTTTCCAGTAACTACTTTTTCATACTCAATTTGCGAAGCACCCTGCTATCTTTTTTATGACTAATTTCTTATTTGTGTTGGGTTGTGCCATCATTCAGACCCTATCCATACAATTTCTCTTTTTCGGTAGGATCATGTCCTCAGTATGATCCTACCTATATAATTCTATTTTCCAATAAGGTCGTGCCATCATTCCGACCCTATCCATATAATTCTCTTTCTCAGTAGGGTCAGTCATCATTCTGATCCTACCCATATAATTTATTTCTCAATTTATGACCACTATCAGCCATCAAATCTACTAATTCAGCGCATGAGCAAGTTTCGTTGATTCATATTGTCATTCTTGTAATGGCCCAGCCCGCTAGTGATATTGTCCACTTTGGGCCTACGCCGGACAACTTTAAAACGTGTCACTATCTCAAGGAAGAAATCTATATGGAGCAACCACCTGATTTTTTTGCTCAGGGGGAAGTCTGGTAGCCTCGTATATCGATTGTGTAAGTCACTCTATGGTATGAAATGATCTTCTAAGCTTGGTTTGGGAAGCTCAACAATGCGATACAGGAATTTATTACTCTGTGCTTTATTAAAATTATGCATCAAATTCAGTATTTCACAAGCACATTGAGATTGACTGGCATTATTCATCAAATTTAGTATTTCATGAGAAAATTAAACACATTGAGATTGATTGTCAATTTAGTGAAGTCGAGTGATCAACTTGCAGATATCTTACCAAGCTCTTTATCGGTCGTCGTATTAATTACATTTGTAATAAGCTAGGTACATATGACTTGTATGCACTAGCTTGAGGGGAAGTGTTAGAATAGGAATAGGAACAAGAATAACATCCAAAATCCCACTTAGAATAAAATTAGGATTAGGAATAGCATATAGAATCCTACTTGAAAAAGGATTGTATCACAGTATCCTAGTTGAAAAAGGAGTCTAATATGATATTTATAAATAGGGTCTCAATGTAATAATGTAGAGACAACAATTCAATAATAATTTTTCTCCTATATTTCTCACAGTCTCCATGCAATTTCCCCCTCCTTGATCAATTCCTCATATTCTAATAGGAGTGCAGCTTTTTTTGTTATTTCTTCTTTCGTGAGCACTTTGTTTTCCCTTTCTGCTGCCAACTATTCAGCAATTTCTTTTGTTGTAGTCCAAGGTTTCCGCTCTCCTCTTTTCTCCACTCCTTGAGTTTGTGCTTCAACTTTAAGTTTGCATGCACAACACATAATCTGGTTTCCTGACTATCTAAATGATGACCACCAGTCTTTAACTGTCTAAAAACCTTCTGATTGTAGCCACAAACTTTCGAACTTGAAACAACTTTTATTTCTTTCCCAGCTTCCACCAATCAAGGCTAGTGGAATGTGATCTGAAAAATCAACCTTTGCAAGGACATTTGTTTCAGATTACTGAAGTTGTCATCCCATTCTTTTGAGAACAAGATTCTATCAATCCTTGAGGCCGCTATGTGCTGATCTCCGTTTTGAAGAATCATTTGCAGCTCCCATCAGTTAGTAAGTCCTCTGTAAGTTGATTATTTTTGTTTGTAGATGGTGATGCTATGAATTTACAACTATCTATAAAGTATGTAATTTTAAACCAAGTATATGCAGCATTTTCTAGTTGTAGATCCACAAATTCCATGTCTTTTATGAAATCGGAGAACTCCTTCACGCCCCTTGTTTTATTGTTGTAATTTTGCTTCTCCGATATATACCTAGAGACATTGAAATCTGCACACAGTACCCAAGGTCGTTCAAACAATCCCCATACTAAACCCAATTCTTCCCATACGAGTCTCCTCTCCTTGTAGTCGTTTGGAGCCATACACTCCAGTTATGTGGCAATTGAAGTCAAAGATTTGGGATTCGAATCTACAAGTAATGGAGCAGGTTCCTATTTCAAAGACCTCTCCCTTCCATGCCCTCTCATCCCACATCAAAATGGTTCCACCTCTAGTTCTACTGGCTTCCAGACATGCATGTTTGATCCATCTACCTCCCCAAATTTGATTTGTTACTTCTGTGATATTCCCCTCATGTTTCGCTCCTTGGAGACAAATAGCGTCTGCCCTCTATTTAGAAATTAAACTTTTGACAGTCCTCCCCTTCTCCCTATTGTTCAACCCCCTAACATTCCATGACACTAGTTTAAACTTCCACAGCTAGCGTGGTGTTTCTCCTCTTGTTCCTACTCCCTCAACTTTTGAGCTTTACGTCAAATGAGACAAAGACTTTTAAGCTCTTGTGCACCTTTGATTTTGCTCTTTTTAACTTCATTGCCTTGTTCCATTCTTCCTGCTTGTATGCAACTATCTATCTAAAGAAGCAATTTTATGGGCTCCTCTTCATGTCCATGGAAATCAACTCCAAGAGATTTTCCCCAATTTGATAAAATTTTGTTGCACCCAAGAGGAAATTTGTTGTTGCTGCAAAATTGGCTCAGCTTCCTCCACTTCCCAATAAACAATTTCTTTTGAATTTTGTCGTACTAGCCCATTCTCCTCTGTTTCCGTGCTTCTGTTGTCACCATTCCTATCAATGTAAATTTCCTTTCTTGTAACCATCCCAATTTCACTATTTTCACCTTCGGATATCATCATGACAACCTTCGCATAGGTACTCCACTCTTGTGCGACTGTTTTAATTGTGTGCATAGCTATTGTTCACCGGCGAGGGCCTGTTCTTTCTGGGCTTCTGAATGGTCAATCTTTTCTCTTTTTAAGTCATTAAAAATGACTTGAGTTGCATAGACTGGGTAGCTGGGTCCTTTAACAATATGATGGTTTTTGGGGTTTTGAAAAAGGCCCAATTCCAATTCATCATTTTTAAAAAACACACGTCGCTCATTTGACCACTTCCACTAGACATTCCAGATGTCAGCAGAGAGCCCATGTGCTAAGTTGTACCAAAATCCCTAAAAAGCGTTTTCGTACTATATTGCAATGGCTCGCAGCTCCTGACCACTGGGTAAGGCCATTAGCTGGGCAGAAAGCTTCAACCTCTTCTCCAACAGTTGACCTACCACTTTTCAGCGCAATAATTCAAATCTTACTCCACCAAATAGGGAAGTAACGTTTGATGTCATTGCAAGAACTAGAACACCTCCCTCGGTAGATTTCTTCCATCGTTCTTCACCAAGATTCTTGCGCATTTCATGTGGGTTTTTTAGCTCCATTTCTTCTTTCGTCGCTCCATCCTCTACATAGGTCCCCTATTTCTTTGAAGATCTTCTTGGACAACAAATGCAAGGAGATCCCTATCGCTCCAATCCATGTTTCTCTCACAGAGGTAGAGTTGGAGATGCATCTTGTTGTTGGGCTCCACCAATCAAGCTGGAATCTATTGTTCTTCCACCTCCATTGACCTTGTATGGTTTGTTCTGCCATGTATCGGTTGTGGAACTCAAACAGGAATGTCTTGCTGCTCAATTCATAAATATTAACTCCAAACACTTTTTTCCAATTTGCTGAAACCCACTTTCTGATATTCGAAAGAATTGGTTTTTCCTTCAAATCTTCACTGCAATATCCTATCAGGCATCTGTTGGGTAGGCCTTCCTCCTGGATATTCATTAACTTGGTCTTCTGGATGTCTCCTTTTCTGCTATTAATCTCAGCCCTTTCTAAATTTCTGCTCCCCCATCTACTTTCTTGCACAGCCTTCACATGAGGGTAGTCATCCTCCGTCACTTGATAGATAAATGTGTCCTCCTTTCTCTGGCATCTAATAAACCTTTCAATCTTAAATGCGATGCCCAACCACCCTGCAGTCAATGCGAACACAGGAATGATAGAACCTGACCTACCCCCACTATTTAGAGTTATTATGCTTAATAAATTTCCCATATCCATTCTGTTTCCTTGTACAGAACTACTCTGCTCCATGCTCTAAAAATTTCCATCTCTAATCTCCTTCGTTTGAAGCCACTTTCAGACAGGAGCAGATCCATTCCATAGACTTATTGCTCATAACTGATCTTCATATAATCTTTCGACTCCTTTCAACCCATTCGTACCATTCAGACTTTTCGGTGAATCTGGTTATGTCAAATGATTTGAAACTTGCACTGAAGTAAATTTTGTTCTCCTCCATCCCACGATCTACGGTATATGCAATAATCACAGTGGGTGATTATTGTTGGCTTGAAGAAAAGGGCTTGATTCCGACGGAAGCTACCGGAAAAGCGGGCTTCAGCAGTCCTAGAAAGTAGGACAGAGAAAGTACCCTCGACTATTTAGTATCCTTTCTTCTTGAAAATATTATAATGTCTTTCTCCATTTTAAATCTAAGAATATAATCACCATCTACTTTTTTGTGAGAGAACTCTGAAAACTTGAAAAGTAAATGCAACACAACATGAAAAGAGAAAAATAAAAAGAAAAAATAACAAGAGCAGGGACATAGGAAAGAGAACAAAGAAAAAGATTCAACCTGAGACCTCAATCCAAATAAAATTAAGACTATCTCAAGCAGAACCCCAAGTGTACATCTGCAATGCAATAGTAAGCTAAAAAAACATTTTAAATCTTTTTTTTATGACCGTGGTGTATGTGCCAGCTTATGCGGACCTCGACTAATTCCACAGGGTACCTACCACCTCCCAACAACAACCAAAACCAGGTAAACTCTGTCCACCAAGGCTAGGACAAATAGGAAGCAATCACCAAGTATTTGTCTAAGACTTCATGGTTCTCAACCAACTTCATTGGCAACTAAGCCACACCCTCGGATAAGAAATATCTTATTCAACGTGCACTATTTCCAGCTATTCCTTTTTCTTATCAGTCTTCTTCCAGTTCTTCTCTTCCACTCATATAATGAACTAATAAAGGAGCAGAATGAGAGATTTTCATGCAGTTCTTTCCTGTAAATATTAGCAAGCTGCAAATATCCCACAACCAAAATGTAACATTAGCAATTTTTACTGCAACTCATGTAAAGTGGGAGCAGACTGAGTTGCATATTGCCTCCTACTGGCATATTAAGCTCCCTTTTGGCCATAGATTTTTAAAGCTGTTATTCAAAAGAAAAAAATTGAAACATTGTTTTGTTCATGGAATTTAATCAGTTTGTGAAAGAAAAAAAAAATCAAGTTCCAAAAACTGTCCGAAATTTTTTCTTCCACGCACAAAAAAAAACTTTTTTCCAAGTAAATGCATGTCCAAACACAATTTCAACTTCCAAAACTATTCTTTTCAAGTTACAACCAAATCTATGTCCAAACGCTAGCTAAAAACGAAGAAACCTCCACCATAGAGGCAGATTCACACAGATCAG